>JAPYZN010001254.1:0-36217 GCA_030522865.1 Psyttalia lounsburyi
ACTTTCTACAAAAGTACTTTATAATTGATCACTCCCGACGAAAAATGCAGAATATCTCGAATAACTTCGCTGAAAATTCCCAAATCATTCCCGAAAAAACCTTCACAATTCGCAATTCAAATGCCGTACCCATAATTCAACTTCTCCTCTCCTCGTCTCAACCCTCCTTCCCCCTTACCCAACGCATTGAAACGTCTTAGCACGTGATCCTTTTACCCAATGACCATCAAGCATACCAGCTCCTTAAGCAAGACAACCTTGCTACCGGTCTTCGATAGAAATCACATCCGAGAAACCGATCAAGCGCGATTCCAAGAAGGCATTCGCTGATCATTTTGATGGGCAACGCAACGAGAATCCATCAGTAGACAATTTCATTCAATCGGCTGTGGATGGTACCAAGGGCAGGAGGGGGAGAGAGAGTAGGGAGACGATTGGGGAATCGTTCGTTGAAGGCTTTCCGAGAAGACCAAACTTGTCAACTGGTTGTGATGTCCAGGCTGATGCTGCGGAGAAGTGGAGGAGGGCGAGGGGTCTTCTTCATTCAAGCGTTCTTACTTGGCGTTTGCTGTTCGTGGAGAACTTGATATTCCATGCGTGTACGAGTCCAGTTTCACGGGGGATGTCTCTGGCATGTATGAGTGAGAGTCTTGAAAGGGCCCTCTGTGGGATTCTTCTTGTAGGGGGAGGGGACATGGTGATGGGCCTCAAGACACATTTCGCGGGACTCACTGGTTGTGGAGAGAGGAGTCAGCACCAACTGTCTGCTGTGGACTTAAAAGGCCTGCACTCGTGAGCATAAGAAGTCATCCTCTGACACATTGACACAGCAGCTTGTGATGTCGATGCCTTTCTGAGGAACGCGTGGGGGGATTGTGCATTGATGGCGGTTATCTCTAGTCACTCGGAATGGTGACAGGATGGTTTGATAATTGGATTTTCATTGGGAGGGAATCTTCCGTACTGGTGGGATGATTCATTGGAACCAAATGACCTTGATGCAATCACGGGAGTTGTCATAGCGAACACGTGGGAGAGTTGTTATCGAGATAACTGGTGGTTGATTAGATTTGTTGGTGGAAATCCGATGGGCGATACTGAAGTTCTGGGAAGATGTTGATTGAGGTTGATGGGCATTGTTGGAATGGGCTTGATGGAGGTGGGTGTGAGGTGGAGCACGCCGCGATGGGGTTCTATTGGGGATGGGCAGCGATCATTTTAAAACACAGCCAACTCACTTTTTATAATTTTAGGCAATGCGCGGGGAAGGAAAGTCTTGACACTCTGGCAATCTTCGTGGTAATAAATCAGATCAAAAGGACTTCTTGAGACAACTAATCATATCTCCAAACTGGGCTGTCGAAAAAATCTGAAAAAATTTGAGAGATACCTTCTCAAGGTCCCCAATCGTAGAAAAAATCACCATCAATTTCGGCGAGGGTGAGGCTCGCCAGTTGACTGATTTGGTGTCAAGTAGCTCATCTGTATTATCAGCTTTCTCTGACAAGTAATTTCAGTGATGGAGCACCATCGTTCGATAATCTGAAATTTTGCCCAAATCACGGGACTCCATTGGAATGCCCCTTGTATCGGCAGTTTAATGGCTAATGGAGGTGAGCCGTGTCCGTTAATGAATTTCTGGAGAGTGAATTCCGTAGTTTCGAGAAGCTTAGCTGGAAGAGCGCCCGATGCGTTGCCGAGAAGTTCTGGGTTCGATTCCCGGCTGGGGCTGCGGGACTTTTTTCCCCAGAAAATTCTAATTTCCTCGAGAATTTAATGCCTGCTGGTGAGCGGTGTTGATTAATGAACTTCCGGAGAGAGAATTCTGCAGCTTACCGATTTAAGCTTAAGCCCCAATACCACGAGATCCATATTCCTCAACTGATGCATTCAACCAATTCACCCATTGTCTGAATTAAACTCTCTCGCACATCCAAAAAATCGTAATGAACGAGTAATCCTTCTACCATTAGCTTCATTGGCCTCAGACAACGTCCAATTATCGAGGATCACCGATTCCAGGCCGATAAACAACGCTATCAATTATTAATCCCACCATCACTCCCGCTCTCCCTACCCCAATTATATCCAACGATCTGTATCTCAGTACAGGGCAGAAGTCGTGTTAAGCCATCCGTCGATCGATCAGCGTAAAAAAATGGGGGAGATATGTCTCCGAGATGTGGCATCGGGTTAATTATAACAAATGTTCCTCAGCTCACTCCGTCGTTGCGTCAACGATTATCAGAGCGTGTCCAATCCCATGAGTCATTGAGTGTCTCTTCCCCACTCTGGCTCGGTTTTTTTTTTCTTCCTTCAACACATCTTTCTCGATTTTATTTATTTTTTTTTCGACAGATCTGTCGCTGCACACGGCGGATTGTTCCTCTTCTTATCTATCCTTCGGCGTTTTTTTTTTCGCTCGAGTTTTTGCTGAACTCTGCTCCCTGGTGAAGCTGGGCGCTATCGGTCTTGGATGGATCAAAGTCCTCGGTGGGATGAGAAAAGTTGAAAGAATTGTTTCGTAATGATATTGATGCCACGACTTGGACTATCTGATGGCAGGCGATCGTAATCTGGGGGTTATTGTTTCCAACGATTCTCCAACTTTTTTCTGATTGACCATTGCGATTAGGTATCCAGATCGGCCGGGAAAAGTGATAGGGGGCAAGGTCTTCGTGGGAGTCTAATCGATTTATTTGGGATTACAAATATTTTCCATCTTCTCTGGTTGGCCGGTAGAGCAGACTTGGACAATTTTGAAGTTTGGGTGATTTTTTATTTTTTTAGAATGTTTATTGCAGTCTTTTTAGGATTTTAGCCTCGAAATGGATTTAATCCCGCGGGGGAGGAATCGATTCACTCCGGAGAATAAATGGCACTTACATAATTTGGGAGCCGTCGGGGATTCCGCGGAGGGAATTCGTTCCGCTGGATCTTCCACCGGTGAATTGAAATGCCCGATAATTTCTCAATGGAGGATCTTTCCACTCTGGAATGGGAGCCTCACTTGGATTTTACTGTAGCATATATAACGATTATCGATGCTGATAAACGAGGGTAAAGTATCGGTTGCACGCAACGAAATATTCAATAAAAATTACCCGTAATAAATAAATTCCGTAAATAATTTTCCTGACACTTCCGGAGCTTTTCCAGGGGCTTCCACGATTTTTCTCCGACTCGCCTGAGATCTCAGAAAATTTTTAATAAGAAATCTGGAGAAGAGAGATTTATGAAGTCGATATAAAATTTTTTTGGTACCTGACAAGAAATTATTGGATAATTCCCCGAGTTGAAGGAGTCGATTATTCCCCGCTCTTATCTCCTCAACAATAAAATAAAAAAAAAAACCCTAAAAGAGGAATTAGACGCTCGGCTAGGCCTGCAGCTCGAGTGAATCCGCAAAATTCCCCTCCACGATTACTTCGCCGGATTCGTAGAATCAATTACCCGCATTGCGCTCGCATTTCCACGTGTATAACCGGGAAAATTGGCGTGGAAAAATGTGGTAAAAAAAAATTGGGGGAAAAAGAGGTGTCGGCTGAATATTGATTTACGAGTTGAATGTAAGAGGAGGAAATTTTAGTCCCGTCACTTCGGCGAAGCCCACGAGAATTTTCGGATTAAATCGTGGGAGGATATACTCAATCTCTCCACCGTCTGACGTCGATTTTACTTCGATGAAGTGAATCGTGGATAGAACAAATAATTATCCTTCTCCGTTTCATCGACTCACAGTTCCACGAAATAAAATGCTACACGCGCAGATTCAACATCCGCGATGATACCGCAGAATTCAGCGAAACGTGTGCTCATAACCCCCAGGAAAAGAATTCTAATGCAGAGATTTTACCGAAAAAAAATCGTCCAACAATTGTCGCCGGCATCGGAAATCAAATTATTAATAATTTATTTAAATCCTTCTCTCCTCCCTGGGAGCTTTGTTCCACCTGTCAAGTCCCGGTCGAATCAGGCGAGCCCTGGGACTTGTGTGAGCTGTACTTGCGAGGTACAGAGGGAGGATGTGGCCAAATATTGACCGATAATTGAAATGGAAATCAGTATATGATCGGATAGCTCAGATGGGAAGGTCTGACTGGTAATCGGACGGTCGCGGGTTCGAGTCCCGAGAATATTTTTAGTATCGGAAGGAGTGGATGTCGCCACCAGGGGGAACTACCCAATTACCACCACGAGGTACAGATGATGAACGCGTTGGAGAGCTCCCCGAGTAGTACTGAAGTATTTTATTGATGAGGGATTAAGTCGAGAAGTGGTTGATTAGTTTATTACCGTTGATGACTGTTGACGCCTAATGGGTCTTGGAGGTCGGGGAAGAGGCCCGGAGGGAGGCGGCGAGGGTGTTAAAAGACGAGGCCTGCCACTTAGTCAGTTGATTGATTTTTATAGGTTGAGGTAGACGGTCCTGAGTCATTAGACGACTGTTCAGACGATTTCGACGATTGGCCTAGTTCTTAGGAATTTACTAAGCTAGTGTTTTATATGATAAACCTCGTATATGCTGTGTTGAAATTAAAGGGTAGTTAATATAAAAATTTTTCGCCGTTTTTGAGGAATTTTGAGGAATTGTCGAGGGATTCCGGGCTAGTTGAGTGGAACTCTTGTCTCTATGTTGGAGTCAGCGCGCGGTGGCTCAAAGAGCATCGAGTGGGCGTCGCGAGACGTTGGCGTTGCTTGGACTATGAACTAAAATGAATGAACGAAAATGACGCTGATGATTTGCAACGCCTACGTCAGTGTGACGAATTCCGTTTTCTCTCCCATCCGGATTTGTAAACGCATTTGTTACTTTTTCTCTACTCGTCCCCGAGTGATTGCAGAATTTCTGCTATTTTAACAACCCCTGAACTGGGAGCATTCGCCAGATAACTGACGACACTGGCGGCAGCAGTTAGAGGCCTCAAACGCGGCGAGCCGATAAATAAAATGGGTCAAATCCATGAAATGTCAAAACACAAAAATTGAATATTGTATTTTGGCGGTAGATCATGGGCTTGAAAAATGAGGGAATTCCGCTCCCACGCGGGCGCCGGAGGAAAATATATCGGGTATGAGAGAGGAGGGCACAATGTGGCAACGAGCCAGAACAACACCACAAGTTCTTCGCCACCTCACATTTCTTCGCCTTCTTCTGCCATCTCTTAGTCACCGTCTCTATTTTATTTCCCTCTTACCTCTTTACTGAGTGTACACGGATAATCTCGAAATACCTCGCGGCAATGGGCTCGTCCTTGCTATAAAACATGGCACAGGTTCTTGGAAAGGGTTTATGTATTCCTGCCGGCTGACGGTGTAATGCTTCACTTGAACTCGATTTTTTGAATTTTCTTTTTTTAAGCCAGGCAAAATTATGTCCGTAATTCCAAATTGTTGGCTGAAATAAGTCTCAAAATTTTTTGAATCTGAGTTAGAGTCGAAAAATTGGAAAATTCAGGGAGAAAGGGCGAGAGTGATCTGAGTCGTTGGAATTCTTTTGAAATTTTCCATCCGAAACCCGACGATTTTCTGCTCAGCCATTGAGCCAGGACACTGAGCTACGCGACCCTAGCTCCTTTCTGCACTCCACATTCAGGATAAATTTCATTACTCAAGTATTTCAAGCTAACTCGATCAGAATTGGAGATTCTCTTGAATAGTACTCCTACGATGCAGGATCTTTTGGTGGGTAGAAAATAGGAGGCTAATCAATCCTGAATAATTAAGAGACCATTCTATTTTATTCAAAAATTAATTGCCGGCTTCGTTAATTCCGATTAATCCAGGAATATCCTTCGCCTTCGTGACAGGGGACTAAATTCATTTTAAAGAGGCCAGAGAGGCCTCCCTAATTTGCAATTAGTCAGGAATGATTAAAACGTACATAATTGATAGCGAGGAAAAAAATCGGTACATTTTCTCAATTTTTTCGGGCACTGAGACACTCGAAAAAATTAAATGTCCATTAAAATATAAGTCCCCTTCAGAGGAATCTAGAGTACAGAAAGTCACTCATGAAACTCGCGCTTTATCAACTAGCCCAGCACAAAATGACCTCTCACAAAAGCTCGGGTCGTAAATTTATCGGTCCTTGCGATAAAAATTTCGCGAAAAATTTATCCGAATATCGAAATACGAGAGTAAAAATGTCACTCGCATATCGCCAGTAGTAAACGTCACATTTCCTCCGCGAGATGAATGAAATGGCTTGCCATATCCACGAGTGAAGAACCATAAATTTTAAGTTCGATTTTACACCGATGTCCCAGTTGAGGGATTAATGAAAATTTCGATTTGTAGCTGAGAGCCATTTGGTCACGGGGCTCGAATATCCAGAATTGTTAGTGCCTGATGGATCATTATTCCGGATTGAATCCCCTAAACAATTCGACAATTCCAATTCGATACCTCAAACATTCACGAGATGCTCGGGAATAAAATTTTTTATTGGGATATTCGCAAGTCGTTCATCATCAGGTTCATCAATAGCGAGGAGTCAGTTCTTGGAGTCTTAAAAAATGTAAGACCCATGGATTCAAAAGGATTTCGAGGAAGATGGAAATTTGGCTGGAGTCAAAACGACAATTTCTCGATTGTTAAACTGGTTTATCATTGAAATAATAATTATCAATTATTTTTAGTGATTGAGTCTCCTCAATCAGTCGATGATTGCCATCCCGAGGCAGTTGACGAATTTATGATGCTGATTATTCGATCGGCTCGCTATCTTTTGAACGGATGAGCCATTTTTCGTTAGTGATTGAGTGTGAAATATTCAGCAGTGCCGAGGCAAATGAATTAGGTCCCCAAACCAAAAATAATCATCCTGGGGTGAAAAGATGATGGAAAGTGACTGGCCGAGCAAGATATAACATTTGTCATTCGTTTTTCATTTGCTTCAGGAGTTTATGTTTAACATCCAGTGCCAAATGACATATTCAGAACGTCATAACAAACAGTTCAGTTGACAAACTTTTCCTAGAGTAATCCTCGAGTAATTCGAGGATAAGCGGGAGGAAATTAGGGTCTTTGAGGCACTAATTTAGGACGTTATTTCAATTAAAAATTATTGATAATTGTAATTTTTTAATTGGGACGTCAGTTGGACCGACCTCGGTCGCTCAGTGGCTAGGCGTGAACCTAGTGGTCTAAAGGTTGTGAGTTCGATTTTATTATTTATTATTTTTCGGAAGGTACTCACCGGGCTGTTCTCCGGTCCCCCATGTCAACTCCTGCGTTCTAGAGGAGCCGCCTGCAGAGATTTGGCCAGCGCCGATGAGCCGGAATTATGCGGAAGGTAGAGACTGCTGTAAAATAAAAAGAAAAAGAGGTTAGTTGAATTTAAAATTATCGACAGTTGCAATTTGCAATTTTTATAAGTCTCAATCTGAAATCCCTAGTCGCCTCTGGCGCTTGAATATTTTTCAAATTAAAAAACAATTTTGCAAATATTTGGGAGCACAAAAATTATTTCATGGAATATTATCAGCCATTGAGATAGAGGAATTCAATTTAAAAAAATTAAAATTTATAAGAAGGATCGAAGAAGGACTGAGACATTGAGAATGTCTGTAATCCATGGCTTCATGTCTTAATTTCCGACACTAGTTTTTTATTACCCGCACAATACGCAATGCATTTTATGATGAAAACATGATATCACCTGTTGGCCGTCGCGATAACTAGCTATTTATCCTCAGTTTTATTGATCTCTCGGAAAAAGGAGAAAAACAACTTCTGAATCGTATAAAAATGCCTCTCGTCAAATGGAATTTAAGAATATCTTAATTAAAAAATTTTTACTGCTAACGAAATAATTGAAAAAATTCAATTAATACCGCCAGCATCGAGTGTAATATTTTTGACGTAAAAATATTGAGTGACGGAAAAAAGTTCAAATGGAAATCACCTCCAGAACTCGTTTGAGAAAATTTTTCACCTGAACGCCCCGAATTTTCATTATATGGAGAGTCTATATTTTACAGTTCGAAAATATTTGTTTTTTTTTTCGGGAAAAGATTGTCCGGAATTTTTCAAGCCCTCTCTCTCCCTCGTCCCCAAACATTTTGGCCTCCATCCAATTCGTTTCGGGGTCCTCATGCGCGCATCGGCACATATTCAGCGGCCGCAAGGTTCTATTTTAATCGGGGCACTCTCGGAGCAGTCGATTTCTCATTAGCCCTCACCTCACCTCTCCCAATTCCGCCCCCTCCACGAATGCCTTGTAATATAGATAGTGAAGCGAGCAAATGCATATATAGAAACTCGAGAGGACCAGAGTAACAGAGCGTCCAATTGGGATTGTTAATATTTTATGGTATGACTTCGGTGCAAGATACTATTGATCCCCCGAGTTGGAACGCTATCACTGGAATATGGAATTTAAATCGCGAATAATTAATTCATACGTCGGAATTATTTATGAGTCATTCAATCTTAATTAGGAGGGCAATATATTGGGTTAATTATTTAATTACGATTTTTGTTTCTACTTTTGGTTAAAAATGACGAAACTCACGTGAAAACACTTTCGGAGATTCATTGATTGAGATAATAAATTTATTTGTCAGCTGTCAATCTGATCGTAGGACAAGAGTTCACAGCGGACAAGTGGAGGTCGAGTTGCATTCCATTGAGTAGCTGGGACTCCGGGAGACTCCGGGTTAAACCGGACCGCTCCGGGATTTGAACCTACGACTCGGTAGTAAAGTTTGCTGGGCCAGTCAAGCCGTCAGGCCTGACCCCATCTTGTTCACAGTCAAATAATTATTTTTATTTATTCTTTATTACCAGGGGGCTTAGCCCCCTGCTCTCTCCGCTCGCCGATCCCGTCGGGGGGCTCGGCCCCCCCGCTCGCTTCGCTCTTGCCAATTTCGATATGAAGTTGGCTTCTGTGAAAGAATCGGATTTTTTTCTCAGATTAGAAGACTTGAAATTCATTCCACAAACGTCAATTTTGGAATCCTTTGTAAGACTAAATAATTATATATTAATCGAGGATATTGAATAGCCGGACTAAATTGGTCGCTTTGAATTGAAGTCGATTGATGATCTCGACTCTCCCGAAAATCCCAATCTACTCTCCAATAATCAGAATAAGTCTGTTCCACTTCGCCGGCTCCTTCCATCATTCACTCCTCCATTTTCAAATTGAGTATCCTATCACTCCGATAACGTATTCCTGCCGAGCGAAGACCATTTTTTTTATTCCTCCCCCGAGAATTTAATTCAGCTAATACATTTTTAGCTTGATTGAAGTGAAGAAGGACTGATGAAGAAATGCATTGTAAATTATTAAGCCAGCCATCCCATCACGGAACGAGAGTGCCACCAGGTGAAGTATAATATCGGACATTTATCTGTGACAAAATCGTTAATGTCCTAATTAATGCCACAAGATCATTTCCGTACATCCAATCAGAGTCAAATAATTCGATGTCATGGAATTACATACCTCAGGCTTTGTCATTAAATTATTTAAAAAAATTCTAATCATGCCACTACGACAATATCGGAATTTTTAGGAAATCCCGCAATAAAAAATCGCTCATACGCTGTATGAGACCTCTGCTAATGCCGGCAAGACTCATAGAGTGACTGGAAGTGTTTCGTACGTGTCTACCCTGTACTCTCGCCCTGCGTCGTCCTCCTACTCCTAAGCGCTCGGTTTCCAGCCCTCACGCGCTTGGACAGGTCGAGCAATTCCCGGGAAAAATCTATTGGAAGGCAGATTTGATTAATTTAGATAAATTTTCTAACCAGGTATTTATCCTATGGTTGATGTGCGGAATTTCTTAAAAATACCAGACATTTTATTCTGGCGCTCGTAATTTTTGCAGACTCCAACACAAAAATCGTCGAAAAGCCAGTGTTAATGTATCCGACAATTAACTCTCATAATAACAGGTGTAATGATAATCCTGCAATCAGTATAATATTACCTCGAGATTGTCGTGACCGTCGAAACTTAACAGTTAGAATTTATGTATACAGTTATGCGACACGCACTCCACTCGAGTGCCCACATAATCTCTGTTGTGTCACATCACTGCGTCGAGGTGTAAGAGAAGAGAGAGAGAGAGAGAGAGAGAGAGAGAGAGAGAGAGAGAAAAAGGCCGCTAGAAAGAATGCAGATACTTATAAATATGATCAACTATTCGCGATTCAGCAGATAGACACTGGCCTCATGCGATCATAAAATCACGGCGGCCGTTTCGCATCCTGATCTGTCCAAGAATAACCAGAAAACCAATACAGATAATTGCTCAATCGGTGTGAGATAATTGCCACCCATAATTGGCAATGATTAACCCCCCCCCCCGGAGAATGTCGGATAAAAATTCATTGGTAATGCATTCCATCCATTTTAATTTTTCATTGTTATTCGGAAAATTTGTCTCCCCCAGGATTTTTTTTTTATTCCGTCCACTTTTTCTCCGGTCGTCCTTCACCAAGGCGAGTCACTCCTTCGCTATTTCAACGTCAGCCCACCACCACTATTACTTTCCATCTGAGGCCATTAGCTGTATTAATCAGTTGCCTTTTGATTAAGGCATTTCATCGGCAAAGGTGAATTATTGAGAAAAAAATTCCACAATTTCAATGCATTTGAATATTTTTTTTTCTCTTTGGTATATACCCTCTCGAGTTGTTACGATTTGTTAAAAATTCTAATTTTATTTGACCTACGCATTGAATCATCATCACAAAATATCCCCCTCGAGTCATTCGAAAGAATTTCCACCTGCTTCGCTCAGCCGCGATCCGATCAATACAACAACAGCTGTCCTTCAACCAATGTTTATCTCTCAACATTAAAGCCTAACGTCAATTTCGCCCAGCTAAAGACACATCAATCTGACCTTGCCAATTCGTGCCCTCCTCACATTTCCCAGAACTCACTCGGCAATTCGAGAATCAAACCAGTCCCGCAGACCCTCCACTCGTAAATCTCGATCGTTAAAAGGATTCACCAGCTTCCCCGTGGAAAATACATTTCGCTCTCATGCGTATGTAGGAGAGAGGGAGTTCACGTAGAGTGATTCACGGATTACACACGGCGAGAGCTTCCGGATTTGTAACGATTTCTGGGAATAGGCGGTGTTTCGATAACTGTCAGATGACACGAGGGGCCTTTCAGTTGCCATCGGATGCTGTTTATCATTATTTGTCAGTTATAAAATATCATCCATTAATCTTCCATTTCTCCCCTCGTGGTTTGCAATAATTAATAATTTTGCATGATATCGTGGTAATACACTCGCTCAGAAGCAGATGCTGATGATGTATTTAATCTGGTGTTGACGAAAAATTTGGCATCTTCGCCTCGAGTCGCGAACTGTACAGGCGAGAGGAGATATTTTCGGAATTTTATGTGAATTAGTATGAAAATCACGACAAGTGTCTTGTAGTTTTAGATTTTCTTCACGTTCAGTGGCAGTGGGCGGTGACCTTGGCTCACTTCGCTCGCCAACTTGGAGGGTCTTCGCTCATTTCGCTCACTTCGCTCGTCAACGGCGAGAGACTTCTCTCCGTCTGCTCGTCAACCGCGAGGGGCTTCGCTCACTTCGCTCGCCAACATCGAGGCGCCTCGCTCAGTTCACTCACTTCGCACACTCAATTTTTGGATTTTGAAATTAATATTTGGAGTATTTAAAACGACTGACAACCGCAAATTGTTGAGAAAACAGGAGCTCAAGGTATTTGAATTTTCAATTGACAAAATTAAATGTAATCAAAATTCCCGCGAACTGTAGGGACGAATGAATTGACTCGCGCTAGTAAAATCACAATATCAATTGAAAAGGGAAATAAATTCCCAGGAATTTCGGGGGAGTGAAAAAATCTGTGAATCCAATTATCGTAAAGTGTTCACATTTTGAAAAGACCCTGTTAAGATGATCTTAAATTGCGCATCGGGTTAATGCGCCAGTAATTTTTGATTCCCGCGATTCCCTAATGCAAAAGGGAGACTCAGTCTTTTGTCCACGCCTGATTCTTTCTGAGAAATCAGCAAAAGACGAAACTGCCAGCAGGCAGGCGTCTACAATCGTGAGGCCAACGATCCGTATATATATATATTTTTTTTAACTTCCCTCCTCTCGCAAAACCGTCAACTCCTTCTTTTTTCTTACTCCCCATCCCTCCCGAGAAAGTTCTTTTGTACTTTTGGCCCACGACTGATTCTCCGAATTTATGTAACGAACCCTTTCTCAGGTCTCTCGTCTCTCTCTCTCTCTCTCTCACTCTCTCTCTCCGGCGCGCGTTCTAAAATCTCAGCTTTTGCGGTGCCTCATCCTCCGGATTGCCCTGGAAACCCTCAATTCTCAGTGTTTGTCGGGGAGGAGAATAAAAAATAATTTGCTGAAGTGGTGGTGATGGTGGAAATGAAAGGGTCCGAGAGATGTGGGAAATTCGGAGGGTTTTATGAGGACGATTGAGAAAATTGGAGACTCTCGCGAGAATTTACTCCAGTTATGAAGAATTTCAACGCTTTTTGTCAGATTTTCATCCAGTGAAATAATATCAATAAAATGAAAATTTAATCTTCATTATTTTAAGGTATTCCAGGTGCACTTCTTGTCGCGAATGAAGGCGAATTAATATTGATTCCAACCGGGATATTTTCGTTATTCTACATCCAACGAAATTGGAACACTTCGCGAGAATTCTCTTCATTACAAAAAAATGTACGTATTTATTAAAGATTTTTACCCAGTTCTGTTTATTTCAACCGTATTTTTCGTGAAAGTAACGGGAAACTGGTAGTGCTTTTTCCGTGAATTAAAAATAATTTCAGCTTAAAAAAAAACGCGAATGAAAATCGGATTTAAATCCCATGGAGTGCTACATTCCGAGCCATCAAAAAAAAAAATCCTTAGTTTTATTTCTACAGACTATTCGGTCATGGGAATTCGGTTGCTGAGGGATTTTTTGGAAGGAAATTATTGCATGGAACCCACGATTTCCTGCATTCATCACCTTCACAAGTGGAAAAATGACATTTCCGATGTGGATGACAGGCGTAATTCATGAGCTTAATTTTCCCCAAATAGCATTTGTTGCAAAAACAAAGAGCTCGTCTTAGAGTGCATATTGGCGAGGTGCTTGTGTCTTTATCACGTGACTCCATACGGGAAGTTATGCAAGTCTACATTATTCATGTCGCATGCGCATGCGTTTCCTCCGAATATCCCCCAACACATGTCCCCCCCCCCCCCCCCCCCCCCCCCCCTCCCCCCACTGACTTCAAGTATCATCACTGTAACAACGTATATAATGCGGAGGGACGTGTTTTGCGCGGGACAAATATTGCGTGGGTGACGACACAATTCTCCATTCGCTAAACTCCATGATCCAGTCATTCATGAAACACCTCCGACAGTTCCGAGAGATGGGACATTCATCGAAATACAGGGGAAGGGAGAATCGAATGTGCATAAATGACTTGAGTTGGATGAATTGGCTGGCCAGCTGCGGGAATCCGACGCCGATTTAATCAGTTTCATTCGTAATTTTTCTAGTCAATGAGAAAAAAAAAAATTCTACTGATGGCGGTAATAGTTTTTTTGCGGCGGTCGGTGCGGGATAGATTGTAATTGAATTTATTCAACGAGGTAATTTGGCTTGCGCTAGGAGAGGTGGATCCCAAGGGCGCGACAGCGGCTGATCGAAGAGGTCCGAATTAATGCGAATTATTACGAGGACCTGCTGCGATAAAGGAGGGTCGTCAGAGGGCTGGCTCAATATTGACGGATAATTGAAATGGAGATCAGTATATGTTCGGATAGATCAGATGGTGTTTCTATAAGACGTCATGAATTTTAGAATATATTGGACTTTCATTTCGGTAGCTACGCCGGGAAAAAAATTTAATTTTTCCAATGACATTTTTTTTACTCTTGTCCAAAACAAATACGTTTGGCAAAATTATATTTTCTCTCTCAGTGTAAAGGAGAGCGTGCGTGGTGCCCTCGTTAGCATCGCCTTCCGCTTCCACAAATTTAATTGCCGCGAGCGCTAAATCGTCCCGGGATAAATGTGACTCTCCTCTCACTCCTCATATCTTCAGCTGCTCTCTTTGGAGTTGGATGAAGTTGGGTGAAGCGAGAATTTCTTGGAAGTTGGAGAAGTGTGCACGCAATCCACGCATACCTTGTTGCAAATTATACGGATCATGGATTTTAGTGGAGTATTCTGCCGGAAGGGATGATGACAATTTTCATTTCTCACCCGATTTCTTACAATTCTCATAACCAGTTGCGTGGAATTTTTTTTATAGAGTCTCTATCGATTTCCTCAGCAGTTGTAAACTTGAAAAACTTCTGCACAACTTGTCTACATTTGCTAACAACGTAAAAAACGTTTGCACAAATTTCCACAAATTAATAAAATTATCTCTGGGATTAAAAAAAAAATTGAAAAGAATAAATTCTCGCAGAAAAAAATTTTTTTTTTACCTCCACTCTTATTATTGTTGTAATACCATTAGATCACGTGAGCGCGTAATTCGCAGTGGAGACGAGTCTGATGTATAAGCGACCTAGGACGTAATCATCCTTCATTTACCGCGAGTGCTCATTCATCACATCATTCATTCACTCGAATTCATTATTCCTCCCTCGGTTATTTTTCCAACAATTCCACCTCGCGGGATAATAACACCGTAAAGGAATTTCCTCAACCCTAATTTACCCCCCCCCCCACCCCCCACGCCCCCCAGCGCGCCGCCCCCCCCCGGGTCTAATCATATCTTGTTCTCTTTATTTTCATTTCCCCCCGTCTCTCTCTCCCTCACGCCACTCCTTTCTCCGGTCACCCTCTTATTTCAGTCAATTCCCGTGTGGTCGTGTGGGTGAGCATCTGGTCCGCGAACTCTTCCAGGAACTCCGCGCAACAGTAGCCATAGCTACATCTCCTAATTGTACCTGGAATCACTAAAACTCCAGCCATTTCTTTCCAATCTATTTACCCACTCTCGACTCCCTCCCCCGGTCTCCCTCACCCCCTCACTGGATCCCCTTCACGGGAATATTCATCTTGGATGACGAATGCCGGGATTTTAATCGACTCATCGGGGAATTAGGGGAACTTAATCCAAAGATTACTCGGCTTTGTCATCCAAACTGGGACAATTTACACGCTTTACACTATCACTTGAGCCCTCATGTCACGGAAAACATTGGACTCGGATTAAAATCTTTACACATAAAAAAAATCAACGGAACGCCGATCGAATGCCCTAGAAAAATATATTTAAACTCCCTAAGAGTATCAAAAATTGACATTTATTTGTTGCACTTGTTGAAATTTTTCTCTCAATTTTTTTCTGCGCAAAAAAAATTGTGCACAGGATTTTTAATAACATTTTTTACTACGCGTGGTGTCTCTCAATTGACGTCGCCATTAAGATTGAAAATTAATAGACTGAAAAAAGTCCATTAAAATTCATTCGCCAATTTCCCTCAGTCGAAAAAAATCCTCTCCTCTCCTCCCTCAATCCCAAGTTCAAAACCTCCATTACAATAGCGTGACAAAGTGCGTCGCAAAGCACATGCCTAATAATAACTCGCAAATGCGGTCATAATTGCCCTGAATCACGCCACATCCACCTGTTGACTCATAACATTTGTTTTCCAGTATCATTCCTCCGCGTGTCGCCTATTTATCAATAACCGCGGCCTTCCGCAGTGCAAAAAAAAACGGCGCGAAGAGTTCATCACCTCTGGCTAATGAGAATCGCGATTCTCCCGATGAAATATGCAAACAGTCAACACACAGAAGCACACACACACACACACACACACACTCATCAGTCCATTCTGATTTAGTTAACAGGCTTCCCTCGCGACGAATGGCATTCCGCAGTACACATTCGCGTCATAATTTCCGGAAAAAAAACAACACCAGCCTCTCGTCAAGCAGGAAGACGTCCCATCCAGCGTCGCTGGGATAATTGCAACGTCATCCTCATTGCGCGTTGACAAGTCTGGATAATCGTGTGTCGTCTGATAGTGTAAAAAAGTGACTTTTGTTATTAATTTTTTTATTGATCCGTCAATTCACGGGAGAAGTGGTAGGTGATGCTGTCCAGTCGCGTCAGTAGTCGTTAATTGAAAGTGACAGACCGTCGTGGCGTTATTTTTCAAAATTTCTCTCTATACAATAAAAAAAAAAGAAGCTTTAAAAATTCAAGAGTCGTCCCTCCCCTCACCTCCCGCCGTCGCAGCCGCGCCATTCGCGGATCGAATGACTGCTCAGCAGAACCCGCGGGAGAGCTGAGAAGCGCGATTTAACCAGATGGTTTATCGCGTTGAAATAAAAAAAGAAGTTATCAATAATTTTCCAATTGATTCCGTCAATTCAACTCAACAATCTCATCTGATGCCTCATACTCGCTCCGTTGATTGCAACGCACGATTGAGAATCCTTTTACGATGTCCGTTTTGTCCCTCCTCGGAGGGGAATCCGCCCTACCCTTCATAATTCCAACACAAAGTTTTCACAGACACAGCGACCCGTTCACGCGTGAATAAGCTCAAAGGTGGGTCAACGTACCGTACAGTGGCAAAAGGGGAGTGAGTTTCAACAACAATATGAAAGAAGAATAATGTCCCTCTCTCACTCTCTCGCACTTTTTTTTCTTTCAACTCCCCCGCAATTCAATTTATCCAACCGGAAGTCGTGGATTTTTCCGTGAAAGACACGCGCCCCCTCCGATTCCCTTTGATAATTATTTTTATCATGCGATAAAGAAAAAAAAACGAGATAAAGCGAGGATAATTGTTGCTCAGCGCACGAGGGGAAAGGCTCGTAAATGTATCTGTAATCTGCGCGCGTTGTCATCTCGTGTTTGAGTGAAATCGAGGGTGAAAATATCCGTCGCGAGTGATTAAAACTCATCGCGGAAATCTTGAATTACTCAGTTAATTCACCGGGACAATGGAACGTAACGAAACATGACAGACCGAGTTTTATGAAGTGATTATCTGTTGTTGAATGCAGGACAAGTGAGATCAATGTCCCAGTACCTCATTCTGCCCGAGTGACCCAAAAGGATAGCTGACATTATTTTGAGACTCGCGATTGACTGGAGACTCAACATCAGACTCTCCAGGATGCCGAGTCGACGCACTCCGAGGTCGTAAAGCAAGTCTTCCAGTGCCGGTGAGTCTCAAATCAAAATTTATTATTTTTTTTCTAATTTGACCCCCCCCCCCCAGTCGCCGGAAATGACGACAAAAACGAAGAGAAATCATGCGTCTGTCAACACTGGTGGCGATCCATCTGGCCAATCTCGGGGGGTCGTCTTCCGGAAATGTTTCAACCGACGCACATCCACAATACCTGTCACAACCCCCGCGGCAATCATTACCCATATCATCCGGCTCAATGCATCACCCTCACCCCCGTCCTCGACATTATCCCAGCGACAAATTGCGTAATACAAGTATTATTACACGTTCTCACGATAAAATTGATCCACCCACGTAATCCAATTACGCGCACCGTACAGAGGGGCTAAAATCAATGATAGACTCGAACTGAGAATGCTGAACTGGTTTGCTCAACATCAGTGGAGGAGTTGAAATGGGCCTGAGTACATCAGGCCTCCCCCCAAGCCATACGGAAATTGTTCGGATGTAGATAAACCAGGCTCACCACAATCGGCACGTACAACTCACCAGACTGACCAAGGATTTGCAGCTCCCCCACCTCCTTAATCCACCCATGAGAGACACCATGCTCTAATTGGTAATGCTAATGGTCAGGCACAAGTATGGCCGATAATTAATTAATACTGGCATACTCAGACCGGTTCCACCAGCAGTCCCAGCGTCGCCGGTGATGAGGCGACAATTGCAGGAGGGCCGGCACAAACACGTATAGGGGACATTCTTGTGACACCATAGGAGACCATTGGATGGGATTTGGAATACGCAGGATCAGGGATCCAATTGCAAAAACTGTTGTAGCAACAGATCATTGAAATGGATATCAGTATATGTTCGGATAGCTCAGATGAGAGTGCAGATTTCTTCAGTTATTTGTGAACTAGATATATTGAGAAGGAATTTCATCCAAAAGCCATTCCATCCATTAATCCCACTGTCCTCCCATAAAAAATGTGGAACGCATGGCTCCTACCCAATCCCAAAAACTGTTACAAAAATAATGTGCTCAATATAATCCTACGACAAATGTTCACTGACCAAATGGACAGCCCAGATCGGGATTCGAACCCGGAATGATTTATCTATTTCCTGAAAACGGTAGTCCAGGGCAGAGAAATAATTTCGCAGCAGGTGGATAAAGATGATCCAACAATCGTTGGTCGATCAATAAGATCTTAATCCTCTGAGTTCTTACATCACCTTCACCCGCCCCGGAGAGCACCAAAATTCTGACAAAGAATTAAACCCCCGCCAGCTGACACCAGAGAAGGCTCCCCAATTTTATCTGGCCTGAGCCATCATTCCCGCTCTCCTCAGCTGTTTCCACTTGATTCAGATAGTTGTCATTGCTGATTCTCCCCCCATCATATTGCATCACAGCCCACCAAGTCCTCTGGATAAAATCAAATTCACCGCTGGTATTCATGCCGCTCAAAGAACATGAAATACCCCAGAGGTAGCGTGCCACAAAACACTTGATTGATAATTGGAGAATTTCAGTTCTATGATCCTAATTGCAAATGTGCAATATTATTACATCATGACAAACTACAGGGATTCATGCGTACACCAGTGCCCGGAGATTGGTGAGTATGAAGGAGGAAAACCGTAGCAGCTGGAGCAAATAATCACTTTGATGGTGTACATCTGGGCGTATGTGTGAGTATCAAGAGAGAAGCAGGAATTACACAGTGAGATAGACAGATTATGGATAATACGAGGACAAGAGTGAGGGCATTACTCGAGCCAATGATGGTAGGCAAGACGAAGTGGTGGAGCAAGGTGGAAGGGAGATCAGGGAGGCCCGACAAACTGACGCCAGGAACCCCACCATGCGAAAAGCCCAACTACCCACGCAACTATGTACACATACACACACTTCGGAAACGATTGAGATACGCTGAGGCTGGATTGTATACAAGTGCGACGCCTCGAAAATTCCTCAACACGTCTTTTGCCTTCAACGAGTTATCATGAAACATGCGTGCGTGTGTGAGAATATAAAGAAGTCGGGGAGATCATCCCAGAGCCCTCAGTGCTCTCTACTTTGATGATTCGGAAAGGAATGAGGTGGAATATTATTGGCTGATATCATTCTGGATTTGAGATTGGTGACGAGGATGATGATTTGGCGAAGAATTTGGATGAAATTGAAGGAATGGTTGAGTTGAATCCCAAATTCCATGATTGGCATGCTGAATTGAGACTTCTTACGCTCAATTATGATGGCAAGACTGATGATATCATTATATTACTCACCGAATGTTGACTCTAAGCTGTCTAATACGCTCTTTGAGAGTCATACCGGAGATTATGCTGTAATTCACCTTGTGCATCGATCCGTAAAGGAATTCCGGTTTAAGCTTGTTTGGACGAAGACTTGAGAGGATCCCAAATTCGAGCGTTAGCTTGTTGGATTCAGATCGTTGGCTTAATGATGTTAACAAGGATGATGAACCTCGGAGAAATCATCTTCAAGCATTCATTGCTTTCTATTTCGGCTGACGTCATTTCAGTATATTCAGATGTCTGGATTGTTAGCGAAGACGAGTTGGGATGAAAATTGGTGGAGAAGTGGACAAAGACTGAATTGGATCCCAAATTGTCCATCGAGCGTTCCGTTTAAGGTGTCTAATACGATCTCTTAGAGTCTAGGTCCAAGCTCTAGCCAGGCAACAGCCGTTCTACGACGCTAATGACCCGCTCACCACATCCTCGTGGACGTCGATGCATCAAATCACCGGAGCTTCGATGTCTCGCAGCAATGATGACAAAGATCAGCCTATCAGCCCATCTTCCATCGACTTCTCCTGAGGCTTCATCTGACTCGCGTAAAACGCCTCAAACATTGGATTCGTCAATGAGGCGAGACAATCTCCCAGCGTCTCTTCTGTCCTCACCTTCTCTCTCTCACCCCGCGTCGCCTGCAGTCATCTTGTCAGTCGCCAAGAGAGGCGTCAGAAATAGATCCGCGTTTGTGTGGGTACATCCGTGTTTCTGTATTACTCAGGTCCAGCCAGAGTGAGTGAGCAACAGAGATAGAGAGAAGGAGAGAGAGATAGAGAGAGAGAGAGCCTCGTCAACTCGCGAGGGAAGGTCGTAGTTGGAGGCCGTTGGGTGGCTTTTCAGAGGTGGGAAAGTGAAGAGGGTCCAGGGAAGGCCGAGATGGCAGGAGGTGGTTTCGAGTTCAACAGCTTCAATGTATGTGTGTATCTGTGTGTGTTTCGCTCTCGGTATGAATACACGTTTGAAGAACCGGGAGTTTGGGGAAGCCCTCTCGATGCCTCCACTACACTGAGATGCTATTCTAGAGTGTCCCGGGACACAGAAATAGCATCACACTCCGTTGGTTGATGAAACGACGCAAGAAAAACGAGGGAGACAGATAATGCAGAGATGATGATGATGAGCAGAACTCAGGCGTTGTCCATCATAGCTGTACAACTGCTGATGATACTGTTGTTTTTTTTTTTTACTCCATGAACGTGATTCTCCACCTCCACTCCTCCTCATTCGCGAGAGATCCCTTCGTTGGAAACATGTTTTGACGCTCATTCATCCAGCCAGACGGAATAATGGTGAATGAAGATGGCACGTGAAACAACTGACAAAAAAAAAACAGCCAAAATGAAGAGATGAAATGAACGCTGGATTGAGGCAGCTAGAGGATGAGGTGCACGTAGTTTGTTAAAGCTGTGATGTATGTTCAATGAGGTTTTCCTAAACTCATGCATTAACCATCGATCCCTCGGCGCTGGATGAGACCCAACAGGGAACCCATAAGGAGAAAAGGGTATCTCGATGGGGTTCAGTGAACAGCCGACCCGCAGGGGATTCCACTCTGGCGCCAGGCTGCGTCTGTCTACGGTCCATCGGGTTATATGAGATGGTGAGGAGGCAGGCGGGGGGGGAAAAAAACAGCCAGAGAGAAGGAGAGGAGAAACGATAGCCCAACCGGCGAACTCACGACTCCCGATGGAGATGAGTGAGATGAAATGATACTTTCAAGACTTTAAACTCGGTAACGGACTTGAGGCGTTGAGGCTTACGCAAGCCACTGGCGACCTCATCAACCGGTCTCCCTCGTATTAGTCTAGAAGAACTATCTCGCTGTCCTTCTTCAACCTATTTCATTTCCGTTTGACGTTGGCCAATGAAGCCAAACAGTGGATGTGTGCGAGGCTGGGGATTCCTCATGGCGCCGACCGTCTGCCGCGCCGGAGTGCCTCGCACACGCGCAGACGGCGATGTATACCTCGACTACAGCCACTGTCTGTGTACTGCAATGGAAATTGCTGGGCGGCAGGCGGGCCGGGGGCGAGGGACAGGGCAACGAGTGGATAGACAGGCGTAGACGATGGACGGCTTGTGGGCAACGCAGTGAAAATTGTGGCATACGGTGGGAGGGGAGAATACCACGCAACTAACGACACTAACCTGTCCCAGCGGTGCGGGGAGACACGCGGATTTCAGCTATTCTAGGAGAGCCTCTGGCTGAGTTACCCGGAAAATTTTGCAAGCATAAATTTTTTAAGCATTCAGTCATCCCGGGAGAGGAGGAAATGCCCGACTGCGGCGAGAGATAATGATGGGATAATGAGCACGAAAAGATCCTCTGTCGGGAAATGTTAATCTCACTGCAGTGGATACGATTTTATTTATGTACGAATTTGTATGTTGGAAAGGCTGAATGCCAGTGCCAACTACTCTAGCCCTCACCATTGCTTATATTTCGAAAAATGAGAGAAAGCAATACGAATCAAAAAGAAATACGAATGGAATATTTTAAGGGATTGTTAGGATGCCAGTCGATTGTTCAACGATTTATCAAATAAATCAGTTGGCAAGGTGAATTAAAAACTTGAAACTTTAAACTGAAAAACTGAACTGTCGCCTGTATATGGGCCGATTGTACAAGAGGTCTGGGTATAATTTAACGAATTGAGGTGATCGTGCCAGGTGTTTGAGATTCCAATGGTGTTGACGAAAAAAATTAATCGTCAATGACAAATTCAAAAATATTTCCATGAAGCAATACGAATGATACTCACAGAGCCAATGCTACCAACATTATCTGGATCTCTTGGCACACGCTCATGGTTTTCTGTCTATTCTCGAAGATAATCTGCCCACCAGCTTTTACCGGAGGGCCAGCGATCCGTGGCGACATGAAAGCTCGATTATGTACGAGGAATCCCTCTACCTCCGCTCTCTCCTTTTTCTCACCTATTATACAACTTGTTTCCCTCGCGCAAACTGGAAATGTTGGTGGCACTGGCTGTGAGGTTTCAACCGAGCGTGTGTCTCTCTTGCTTCTACCACGCGAGTCCCTCTGAGGTGTGTGGAGAAAAGCATTGAAAGGTCGTCGGCTGACCTCCAGTCAAAGAAAATAGAACAATGTATTCAGTATTGCTAGTAAGAGCCCTTCAATTATAAATTAACGAGAAAGAGGGAAACAATTGTAGAGGCGGATCTTTTTTTAAAAATCAGAGATCAAATTTTTTTATAGATTTTCCAGGGATTTTTCCTGGAGAACGGATAGAAATACCCGTCCTCAAAGATCGTTAACTTTTCAAAAGCAGACGAATGCGATCCTATGACCGATGAGAGCCATAGGAAGCGCCGTTTCCGATGGAACGCGCGCTCTCAATCGTCTGGAGCTCGTGAGTAGTCTTTCTTATTCCATTGAAAATTTTGTTATCAAAATTTCACTCGTGAAAAAAGCCGGTAAAACGGGAAAGAAAGCATAAAAAAATGAAAAATCCATAAAATATTTCGCCAGAAAAACTTGTCGAAACTTCCTTGATTTTCCGCCATCAGATATTCTTCATTAACTTTCTAGAGAATTAGACATACCTCAATTTGGTTCCTTCTAACGAACTTCCGCCTGCCGAAAGTATACACCAAGATTCAACAATGGCGGCAGAAGACAAGTACTACCGAAGGGCTGATATACCTATAGAGACAGGATCGTTTATCGCGGTCACAGCTGACAAACTTCCATAAAGCATGCCTCGTAAAAACTCCACGAAGCTCTTCACCATCACAAACGCCAGCCTCGGCATTGTCCAGTGACGCCTCTTTCGCGGCTTACAGGCGTACAGAGAAGAGCGTATGATGCCTGTAAATACAAGAAGTATGTGCTCGTGTATGTGCTTGGAAGAAGTGGCTAAGACATCGCTTGTGCATCGTCGGGAATGCCGGAAGTTGGCTGCAGGTGCTTTTTACGGTCGTCATTATTTTGATGGCGTGCAACCATCGATACTTTTCTCATTTTATCATCAGCCTGTGAATTTCATTGGCCGATAGAACAACAGAGTTGATTTTCTTCACGTACATCAGACCCGTGAGTTCACGATTGATATTCATCATCACCAGGAACACCTTAACATATCCAGCCTCCACCTGGAGAAAGCAACCACTAGTGGGGCACCTCTGAAAGGTCAAAGTGTCCATGCTCTGCATTCATTTTTCCACCCCTCACTCCCAGACGTTTAATGCTCATGGCAGCAGGAGGTGGTGAAAAATGGCGCGTAACGCAGCATCTAAAAATACAAAAGCGAAGTTAGTAAATACCCAAAAGAGCAACAAGGAGAGACAATATGAGGACAATAATGGCATTGTTCCTCTCTTTTTGTTCTTCCAACGTCCTACCTTTCTTTTTTTTTCTCGTGGCATGTGATGCTCATTTGCTGGATGTCGACAGCAGCCGTACGTCTAGGTATTTCCCAGTGTGCGCCACGACGTCGCCAATGGTGAGTGGTGATGGGCGAATACATTATCAGGGTTGGCCTTCGCATTATGGATTCGGAAGAGACAATATCGCCAGTCCCGTTTTTTTCCTCCCCCTTTGATGTCAATGACGGCCAGTAATAGATGATGGAGATGCTCAAATATTTGTGGAATACGATTGGATTGAGACGCAATGGGATTGGTTCAATGACCAATAGATTATTGGTAATACGGAATATAACCCCGATTCACCATGATACTCTCTCGGTGGAGACGTTGCAATCAGGACAACGATGCTGGACATCTGCCGACCATCTGCCGGTAAATGCCGCCAGACCACATCTCCCACCACTCTCTCGTGTCCAGCTTCCGGCGAGAGGACGGGGCAAGGTGCTCGTTGTCTCAGGCCACCACCAAAAAACATCATTATACCTTTCGAAATGATTTCTCTTGTATTGGGATCAGTGTTGCTGGATAATTAGTGGAGTTGTTTTTGTGCAGAGATGATGATACTGAGCCTTACAAAAATATTGTCACTTTTTTCTCTACAGTCCCCGAATCTGTCCCTCATCTCGGAATTTTAGAAGAGAAATGCTGAAGACAAATCCCCAGCAGCAATTTCCGCAGGGAAGGATCCGTCTCTTCGCTCACTTCGCTCCAAATCCGAGTGCACCTGCGCCACTGCTCATTTCGCTCAAACTCGTGGAGGAGTCCGTGGATTTGCTTGCACCGCTCGTAATCCGGGAGAAGTTTGTCCCTTGGCGAGCGAAGTGAGCCAACCGCGGCAAGGATTGACCTCATTCGCTCACCAATTTCTAGAACTGAGAGTTTTTGGTATTTTTGTAAGTATTTTCATGTCAGTATGAGCCACCTTCTGCCACTGCTCATTGAAAAAATATTTACTCCAGCGCTTGACGCACAGCCGCCTCTCGTGTTCGGGTTGTACTTCGAGAGGATGGTCTTGTAATTGGTAATCAAGGAGGTAGCGGTTGCACCCTATCCTCTTGTGAGGGGCCAAATTTACGGCGGACGATCCAGTGTCGAGATTATAGTAGTTTCACCGAACGTGTTTTTCTGGGAAGTCCATCATGATTGGGTAGGCTTTGGATAATCTGATATTTGTCACTATCATCTTCGAATTGAGACAGGTAAAAATTCCAGTGGAATTTTGATAGTGATAATCCTAAATCTGATGAGTTGCGTTTAGATGGAGATTCTTGGGGCTTCTCATTTCCATCTTCTCTGCAGTCGAGACATTTGTCAGAATTAAATTGAGGATAATCAGAGAGTGTTTCTCTCATTCATATTCGCCTTATTTTTTCTAGGGCTTTGCACTCCGATGGGATTTTGGGTAGGCGCGTGTTTATGCATTATTGAGGTCCGGTTCCCTCCGTGGAAAAACAAAAAAAAGTGCAGTCTTTGGATTCGGAATTCTTTGTTCGAGCCGAACGAGAATGAGGGAACACCTGCCCAATCTGCCGGGGCACTTTCCACTCCCTTCTACACCCCCTCTCGCCCCTCCAATCGCCCAAGCAAGTTGTTCCAGTCCCTCGGCGCCCCGCTCGACAAGCCATCGAACTTGTATCGTTGTCGAGATTTTCAGGATTCAATGGTTTCATACTGAATTCGTCCAACGACGGAATTAAATTTTATAGCTGTAATGATTTTTTTATTGCTTCAGTAAATACGCAATAAATCTTGATTAAATATCAATGAAAATTGCAAAGCGTGACAATCATTACATTTGTTTTCATCAATTCGAAATATTTGAAATGCTGGGGGATTAAAAAAATATATTATTTTATCTGTTTAAAGCCATCAGTACTGATTGACAGATCAGCATTGATGATTGTAAAAATGGCATTCAGCATTTAGGAAGAACGAATTGGCAAACGAGTAACGGATTAAATTCTCCCGGTAAAGCAAAGGCTTCACGAAGATGGAGAATATAAGCGAGGGACGTGAGTTATGAGCGAAATGAGCAAGGGAATTTATTGCGAGCAAAACTAAAAAGAAGGTTGATTGTGGACGAACTGGACAAGAGAGCGGATTGTGAGCGAAACGAGCAAAAAATTGCGGATTGTGAGCGAAACGAGCAAAATACCGGATTTTGAGCGAAACGAACAAGGGGACTGGCTGAGAGCGTACCGAGGGGGCCGAGCCCCCCCAGAGTTGCGAGCAAAGTGAGCAGTGCACGAAATAAAAATTTAAATTCTCAACACCCAACTGTTGATAGATTGAAACAGTTGATTATGGTTCAAGGACATATTAATGTGCGAAATAAAGTAATCTAATTCGTAGTCAGTTTGAGCTATAGCTCCACACGATCTGTAAATTACACAAGAAGGCAAAGAGCTACTATATCCAGTCGAAAGGCCCAGCGAGTACTGGTATCCCCATGTGGACGAGGCAATTCAGAATAGCTGCCGGGTAAACGAGCCATCTAGGGCGCTGGAGCTTGGGTTATGACCTGAATAGCAGATTAACAGATTACCCATTTACGACGCTATATTCTCGGCGCATTATATTTTCACCAGTTTTATTGAATTGCAAAATGCCACCCGCAATTTGCCGCATTGAAATAATGTTTAACGATTCTATTATTTGCCATTTTCTCCAGGTCTCCCTTATGCAGTGGGAGAGGGTAATTAGGTTTGATCGATTCATCAGGGAGTTGGGGCAGTGGAAAATTTATTGATTCCGTGAGGGAGAGCTTTTGAAATATTTGAGGATCACGTCATTTTTTTTTTAGATTTTTTTTAGATCTTCAGACGAAAATTATTTTACGTTTGATCTCCCTCAGTTGTTCACTTCCTGTCACTCAACCTATAACGGAGGATATTCAGTCAATAATTTTGTAGGTGGAGTGCAAAGAGGGAGGACTCGGAGGGTCTCGTAGGAGATGAAAAAACCGGGGAGAGCCTTTCACAGCGGAGAGTTGCGAGTTGAGTGGAGAGAACTCAGCGGAGGGAGTTGGTATCTTTAATCTTCATAATCAACCCCCTTGGCTCAAGTTCTCAGCAACCCCTTTTTCTCCCTCCCACCCCGGATGTTACTCTCTATCTCTCTTCACTCACCTTCTTTGATTCTCCTCTCTCGCCTCAACCTCCTCACGGCTCTCGACGCTCCGTAGACTCCCGAGGGGAATTTTCACTCCCTCCCACAGTGAACGGCGATTTCATACCCTGCGTAGATTCTTCTTTGCACCCCTCCTCGGAATTGTAATCTGCGAGGGGGAATTTCCAGTGGAGGTATTCTCGATACAACTTCCCGGCGACTCGTCATCATTAAAAAAAACTGAATAAGAAAAATTGAAATGGGGAGAACTGAGTGGAATATTAACGAACGGAGTTATAATTTTTGTAAATGTCGGGGGGGGAATTTTCGTTGACTGGGGATTAATATTTAAATCAATTTTTTTTTAAAACTGAATATATGATGGATCGGAGTAGACAGAAGGTCCTCGGGATTAATATAAGAAGCCAATTTTTCCTCGGAAAATTAATTTATAAAAATCATTTACTCCTGAGTTCAACAGAATCATCCCCTCATTTCCCGCGTTTTTTTTTTTATTACTTTTCATTCTGAAAAATGGATTTAATTGAAGGGTTGTAAGAGGTAGTCAGGTATACAGGGAAGAAGCCACCCTCGGAATGAAGTGGATGCATAAAGGACCTGAAGGGCACGTAAAACAGAATTGTAAAAAAAAATGCGCGAAGAGGGTCGAGAGGAAGGAGGAGAGAGGGTGCAGGAGAATCCTCGAAATGTCAAAAGGTCGTTCCCGTTTTCTGGGTAGTGACATCTCCGTGGGGATGAGTCGAAGGCACGCGGTTACCTAGCAACCAAAGGGTGACGATGTGATATCCCCCACCAGCCCCCCCCCCCTCACCCACTCACTCTACTTTTCCGCCTCCCATTCCCGCCTCTTTATTTCTCGCTCGTCCTCCGGATGAGTTTGAGTCTCAAACTTTGTCGATTCTTCGTTCTCTCCCTTTGGCTTTTTCTCCTTTCTTTTGTCGCTATTTTCATCCCTGGGTGGCTGGTTTATTTCACCGGGAGCACTCACTCACTTCGATATGCTGTGGGCGAGACCTTTTATCCTCACCTTGCCCGGGAATTATAAGTATTCTCCGGCCTACGGCCCCCCCTCCCACCTCCCGCAACCCTTATTCGATTATTTCTTTTTACCCGTCAGTGAGTTCACTTCGTCGTTTGGATTTTGAGGGAGGGAATCACGATATCGGGAGATTAGTGGAGACGCGTTGGGGTTGAAGGTCGGAATGATAATGAAGACTGAATAAAAAAGAGTCGCCAGTGAGCTCAAAAAATTATTAATTTATTTACAAAAAAATTGGGGATATCTTCGGGGGAAGGGGCCGGGAATCGAACCCGGAACCGTCCGCTTGCCGGTCGGCAGCTCTTCCCACCTGAGCTATCCGAATATAAACCAGTAAATTAATTTTCGCGTTGGGTTAAATATTCCAACAAAAAACCCCCGCAATTCTCCTACCCCTCACTAAAATACTCTCCCTTCATTAAAATGAAATCGAATGCAATTCTTGAGTCGATTCCTTTTGATCGTCGAATTCCCCTAAATTCACCCGTAAAAATCCCACACGTCGCGTTTTTCCACCTCCTTCAATTCCTCAACAGCTTCAAACTTCCTTTTCTCAATGCGTGCCGATGTGCGCGCGGGAATACGCCCTCGGGATCTGCTCCCATTGTTCCCTCTTTTACCTCCCCCCTCTCCATCATCCGCACAACATCCACAATCACACGTACACAAATACGTTTATTTTCAAGGTACCCAGATCCTCCCCAGCCTCCCCCCTCCTCTCTTCCCCTCACGCCCTTTTGTTTTCACGTATCAGCTCAGCATGCCCTCATACCCTCACACCCTCAGTCATTTTCCCCGCACTCTTTTTATTCCACGTCGCATTTCTCTCCTACCTCCTTTCATTCCACTTTTACTCCCCAGATATATTTTTTCCGTCAATCCCCCACTACGTGGGCCCTTCCTTCCCTTTTTTCCCTTATATATACCTTTATACCTTTATACCTTTTCTACTTTACGAGGGCGTATATTTCCTTCAGCGAACAACCGGACCGGGTATAACCTTTATGGGGTTCTTTCGAAATTAAACGAAACTCGTGCTCCGCGAGTCGTCATGGAAGGCCGTGGGAAGAGGGGGGTGGGCAGGGGGAGGAGAAAAGGGAATAGGAGAGGAAAAAGGGATCTCACTCTTTTCTGTTTGGTGGAGTATATCATTGGAGTTTTACGGATGGAAAAAGAAAAAAAAGGGATAACGGAGGAAAATTGTGAGAGGACTCTGAAGCAATTACTTATATTCAAGCCGTTGAAAGCACCATTTCGTGGGTATGAATTATTTAAATTGCGTAGTAAAATTTTGAGGGATTTTTTTTTTTATAAATTGTCCTTTTTAGTGCCGATTTTTTGGGGTTGAATTGGCGACTATGGGCTTCAATTGAATTGAAAGATCACTGTGGGCAACTGAGCGAGGGCTATCTCTGGTGGTGACAGGGGTAGGTTTTGGATTGGTTATGCAATATCATTGGGTATCGATTGCCCTGTCACTTGCAGAATTGTGGATAGCCCTTTAGTGCTCTTTGTCAAATATACCAGAATTATTTTACGGAAGTTTTTAGGAAATGAAAATTCTGGGATTGAAACCAGAGACGAATTTAACTTAATAACTGCTGAGGGAGGGGTGGGAGGGGCTCGAAATGGGAACCATTGGAACGCCCGGGAAATTTCCGATTCCGTTCACTACTTGTGAACCCTTTTTGCCCGATTGCTTCCTGAGATACCGAAGAAAACAGTTTTCAAGGTCAAATATGTTTACTTAACCTTGAAAACTTGTTTTGGTCATAGCAGGGGAAATAATGGAGGGAAAAGGGCGTCTGCGTAGTGAACGGAATCGGAAATTTTCCGGGCCTTTTGATGACACGAGTGTCATCATCGATTGACTGATTATTTTGGAATTAATGGGCTGAGGATGATCGAATGTATTCATGTAATTCTCACGCAATCTCTTCTTTTCTCCGCTTGTTTTTGGATGTTTATGGTGCGCAAATACTCGAGTTGATTCGAGGCCGATCGTTTACCCGAGATATACGAAACGATCAACTGGAGGTCCAGGAAATCATCTCCCAGGAAAGAGCGGTCGCTTTGATCCTCCTCGCGAGAGAGACACTGATATACCCTCAGGCCTCTTGAGGCCGTCCATTTCCTCTCTATCTTTGTCACACGTGTTACTTTTCCACTTCGTCTTCGTGTTTACCTCACCTCCAAGAACGAACCTCTCCCTACGTCTCTCTCTCCCTCTGTTTTTCTTCTTTGTCCTCATCCTCCTCTGCCTTTTACGCGCGTGTTTCTCTCACCTTTACTGGGGGCCGGTTATCGACGATTCCTCCCTCCGGGGATTCCTCTTTACCTCCGAGAAGTGGCTCTCGTGAGCACCTTTCCTTTTCCTCCAATCGTCATTCCCCCTTGTAATCCAAGTTGTGTACGTGAATCGTATACATGCGCTGGCACTTGCGAGATCACTTCTTCGGGCTTCCGGGAAATCCAATGGCTAAAGTGTAATCTTGGCTGAGCAGAATTGCGAGGAGGGTTTTATTATACCTTTGATGAGAGTTATTGGTTTGGAAAATTGATTACTGTTATTGAATGTAGGACATCTTCGCTAATCATGTGATTATCTTGGTAATGAGTGGGTTACAGATGAAGACCTTTCTTGGAGCTTATTAAATTTCCTATAAAAAAAAATATCTGATGACGTTTGAGAGACGCATTTGCCGAGATCATTTCAAAGTCACACTTCTGACAGGTATAATTCAATATTTGGGTTAATTTTACAATTACTCTCGGCACGTTTGGTAGAGAGCAATGAATTCCTGCATTTCATCGCATTAATTTGTAATCCACTTCTTCCAGAGTTAGTTCACTGACGCTGTCAACAGGTGACGCTCTACACCTCGAGTTTAGAAAGCCAACGGCACGTAATTTTATTTGTGAGTCATGAAATTGATCTACAGAAATACTGTACGATATTTAATGATTTAATTGATAAAGTGAATGAATGAATTCCTTTTAAATCTTGAATTGCTTTATACTTTACGTCCCATGGCAAGCAAATCCCTCTCTCCGCGGCGTTTAGTTCCTAGACGCCATCGACAGGTGGCGTCCCACCGCCCACTTCATTCGAAAACCGCGAGCAATAGGCACCAAAAAACTCGGGAATCAGAACAGACTCCCGAGGGAGTCCAAACCCCAGACACCGCCACCCGTTGAATTAGGGCAGCCAGCGGGACGCAGAGGTGGCCTCGACCCAAAACTCTCGAGCCGTCCTCCCGGGACAGACTCGGAGAACAAAGTCGAGTGTTTGTGGAAAACTTTTGCGACGAACGAGCCTTCGCAAAAGACCTCGATCCAGTGTATCAGGGCCACACGCCATCCAGCGGGAGTTCTTGGTAAATATTTCACCGAAAATGTCTCTCTCTCTCTCTCTCTCCGTGAAACAGCTGACCCCGTTACCTCTTGTTATATGACTTCCAATCATTAAACCCAGTTAGTGGATCCTTAAAAATGAATTCTCTAAAATGATTCGTTTGTAAACGATGCCCATTCGGACAATCAAATTTTTAGGCTCGGTAATTTGAGGTTATGTCTTGTTTTTCCGCTGCATTGAGCCTATATTTTTCTGCTTTTTTTTTCAGATTAATATCCAGTCATACGATTATAATGGATAATCTGTTTATATCGACGAGTTGATTTTCCCCGGAAAACGAGAATTCGACGAAAAATCGAGGGGTGCAAGGAATGGGAGAGCAAGAAAACGAGGAGCCACTGGATTTTCCAAGCATTAGACTGCCCACTGGATTCCTGTGGGAATATCCAGTAGCTGAGAGTAAGTACTCATGTCCTGGAAAAACGGACTCCTTGTCCTAAAATTGGACACTGGATGAGCAGGCGTACAGGAGCAATGAATATTCCCACTCTGTCCCACTCCCCAAGTAGAAATGGTATCAGATGCCTCTGGGTTAGTGTGGGGAAACGAGAAAATTTCAACACCCGGAGGGTGAATTTCCCTCGCCAACAGGCGGACATGATGACGAGAAGGTGCACGGGAATGGCTGAGTGGAGGCTTTCCCGTGGGATGAATTATTACTGAGCAGGTTGACTTGGGGAAAATTTTCACCGGAGGATTAAATTTCCTAGTGGGAGTGGTGGTCGTTAATCCGCCCGGGGGGTAGTAGATTTTTGAGTGTCTGGTAGAGATATTCCGAGATTAATTATTCAAAATTTTGGGGGAATGTTTATGGGTGTTTAGAAGAAGATTAGGCAGATTGACGATTTAAACTCTTCGGGCAATCATTCGGTGGCAGTTGTCATTTTTATCAATAATTTTGCCTGACAATTTTTTCAGAACATTCACAGTAAAATCACATATGCACGTTCAAAGATCATTCCCAACATTAATTAATAACAAATTAACTCAATATCATGAATATAANNNTTTTTGAAGCTCGCGCATTGCAAAAGTCTTAAAAATTCATGAGTATTTTCCCCACTCCGAATTCCATCCCCACGAAGATTGAGAATCTTCCCTTGTTCTCATTTCCCTATTGATTTTCCACGGTCGTAAAAGCAGAAAATATGCTAATACTCTTTTACCCCGGCATACCCCTCCCCTCGTCCCCTCTCTACCTTCCCTAAATCCCCAGTTTCTCACCCTAAAAATTCCACCATCTCTCCCTCTCATTCCCGACCTCAATCCCGAGAGACTCATCCACCCCGGCTCGCATACCTCTAACACTTCTTCATCCCCTGATCGGATAGGAAGCCGTAGCTCTTGTACCGTGTCCCTAGCGTCCAATCGAATCCCGGAAATGCCACTCCACTTCCCCCCTCCCAACTCAATAACCCAAATACCGGGCGCTCTGCATGTTTCTGAAAAATTCAACCGCACTTCCCGTCCATTATACCCCGGTTGTAGTCTCCAGCCCCCTCCCTTGCCCCCGCCCCTCCACCTCCCCTCGCGAAGAAAATAAAATAATCAAAAACAACCAGTTGTTGAATGTTACTCATCGAATAAACCCCTCATGCTACCCTACTTTCTCCTGGCACATATCACCCACGCGACGGCCTGCCTTACCGACCGAGCGTGACCCAATCCTCCGATTGGCGGGTACCTCGCCTAACATTCAAAAAAAGAAAAAAAAATCAGAAGTAGGAAAAAAACCCTCCCAAAAATTCAAAACACAAAATAGTTTTAGTTCTAGTTGGTGGTACGACATTCGGTCATCGCGAGCGTCGATACAAAGTCTCGGGTTCCGGGAATCCCGGGGAATCACGTGCCCTCTCCGTTGGGAATCCCGGGGCATGGGTGCCGCCAATTCCACTAGGATCGTGCCAGCTCCGGCCTGGTAACTATCCCTGTCTCTCCCCCTCCGACGAATTCTCTTTGCGAAGCGATCCTCATCCCCTCTCATCACTTCACCCCGTTTTCACGAGAGTTTGGCGTCTCACCTGTCGAAATCCACACGGGTCTCCGGTTTTTCCTCCCCCGAATAGGTGAGAGGGGTACAGGCACGACCCCATTTGCAAACAGAAAAACTACGATTTGCCCGAAAATCCGGGACTTGGGGATCCGGAGATGAGATGATGCTGGAGGTAACGGGAGGGGAATTGAGATTGTGGGGGTGGGATTCCTGTGGGGGTTAGGAGGTCCTACTGGAGGACCTGGTACGAAAATTTACGCGCCATTTTAACAGGAGCGCAAGGTGTCCAGAGGTCCATCTAGTCCCGGATGCTGTAGGTCATTCCAGGTTAATATCGTAGATCCGGAGTCTGATGCTTCTGGGGTTGACAATTTTAATTGCAAATTCTTTCGGCAAGTTTGGTGTGCATTACAAAAAATTCGTGATTGTCAAAGGATTGATTTGATTTGATTGGTGAAGAATGGCATACGTGAATCTGTTCCACAGTCTTCAAGGGACTCAAAGAGTATCCTGATTTGGGCTCACCCTGCTGTCCTCGGATTTCTCACCCCGAGTAGTTTCTCAGACAGTATCACTCTGGTACACTCTCAACCCTTCTTAACCCTTCCTGTATTCTCACCAAATATCTGCTACTCCATCAGCTGTTAATTAAGAGGATGAAGAAGACCCAGACAAGCTGATTGGTAAACTACTTCGGGACTTAGACAAGCAATAGATCAAATCTAATCTATTGTGTCTAGCTCCTGGGGTTGATCTAGTGATCACAATCCTCCAGATGCTGCTTGAAGAACGGCAAAGATGTTTCATTTTGGTCTGACAACGTACCCATTTGGGAATCCTTCAGAGGCTTAGTTGACGGAATCTATTGATCGGAGAGCAATTCCCTAGGAACCCTATGCAGGCAATATATCAAGGGCCAGAGTGCGTGAATATGATCCGCGTCAGACCAATTCTGCTGCCCTTCAGAGATAAGTTTTTCCCGATGATACGAGAAAAGGAATTGGCGGCAGACTATCAGGAGACCAGACTCGAGGAAGTAGCCGCTGAAGCTTGAGGCAGAAGTCTTGCGCAGACTCCGGGGGAAACTCACCCTAAGAATCTCGATGCAAATATCCCGTCACCCCATTAACTCTTCATGCAACCCTCGAATTAAGAGTGAATTATCCAATTATGAAGGTGGATAACGACTGCAGAGGACTGGATTCATGCGATTCTTTTTCTCAAGTGGTTCATCAGCGATGCATTATATTAATATTTTGCGCGGGCAGTTTGCTCTTTTTGATGGCCTCCATTGAGATGTGCGAAGGGAGGAGTTGTATAGGTGAACGAGTCATAAACCACAAATTTCACGGTGGATATGTCCCTATCGATTTTCCAACCCTCGACAGAGGGAATTAAACGACCTCACTCACATCGCTAACGCATTTCCAGTTGGTCGAGTATTTGGATGAAAATTCATGCAAAAATGAGGATTAAATTCACCCAAATTTCGGCCTGCAGGTCAATTTGATCAGCATGAAAATGAGGGATGATGTAGTACGTCATTTAATCTGGCTCGCTGAATTGGATAAACTCATGGTGACGAAATATTCTACCAAATTTTCGGACACATGCAAATGTCCTAACAATTTCCCATTTTCATTCATTATCAACTATATATCGCCGAAACTATCGCAGATAATTACTCAGGATAACACCATCGCGAACTGATTGAAATAGCCACAGCTAATTTAAAACCCTAACCAACGGAAAGTCACGTCGAAGAATTGACGAGAATAAGTTCCAACCAATTACGAATTATCATCAAACTTATTACGACTCCCCTGCAATTGAACTTATCAAATTATCCCCCGGATTATCATCTCAAAATACCCCGCGCGATTTTAAATGCCATCCAGGACGACTGAAAGCACTCGTGAATGTTCCAGTGGGAGCACTGGAATAGATGAAGAGAGGAAATGGATAAAAAGAGGAGGGGCATTAAGCCATTGATGCTGTTGGAGAATATTTAATAATTTGGGAACACTAGTGGCATTCAGACTGCGCTCTAAGTCTCTAATCCACCAGTACATGTCCAGAGGAATCGTCCCAGCGGCAATCACGAGGACGGGGGGGGGCGTAGCCCCCCTCGCCAGAAACCCTCAGAAAAAAATCGAATGGGCAAGTACCAGAAACAATAAATGCAAGGGACGACCAAACATTCCAAAGTTGATGTGAGAACAGCTCCGTATACTGTTGTTGGTACTTTTAACCGTTGATGGCGGCCATGGTAACCTACGCTGAGAGAAATACCATGGGACTATACATAAATGTGAGAGGTGGCTTTGAGAGGGCTTTAAGGGTTTCGCGCGTGTTTTATGTGCTGGATTCCCGGCAGTTTGGGGGTGGCGGGTGGGTTACTAAAAACAGCGGCGCGAGGAGGGGCCGCGGGCGGGGGGGGGGGGGGGGGGGGGGGGGGGGGGGGGGGGCGGCGAGGGGGTTGACGCGAAACGATGCACCGGAGGGTTGGATATTATGCCCTTGCATTGTGCGAGTTTACGACTTTACCCGGAGCTCTCTCACTGGTTGAGCCCCGGAAACAGCAGCACCAGCAGGATGTACCCACCAGCCACACACAAACCCCCGGGAAACACCAGGCGCACAGTCGGGTTACTTCGATCCGATTTTCCCCAGGCTTTTTTTCCATCAAACGATAAACTACCAGTCGCCCTTTTTTTTTTTTTTTTTTTTTTTTTTTTTTTTTTTTTCGTTGTTTTATATGTGGGCTTGGTTGGTTTGGTTTTTGT
>JAPYZN010001255.1:0-19213 GCA_030522865.1 Psyttalia lounsburyi
AACCTCATTATTCAAACTTAACCACAATTTCCGTAAAGTCGTTGTTATAGCAATTAAAGAATATATTTATCGGATTTCTCGGCTTTTTATTCATTTTCAGGGAAAATGAAAATTAAATTTCCACGAATTTCCGATTTTTAAATGACGATATTGGTTAATGTCGCCAGGTATCATCTCAAATCGCAAAAATTGATCCTATTGGTTTATTCTGCTACAAAAAAAAAGTTTTTTTTACCAAAAATATACATAAATGGCCTTCAATAACATTAGTAGTGAACATCAGTGGTTGGGAGACACAAATGCAATCTGACACTGTCAAAATTATTGGTTACGGAAAAATTGTTGCATTGATTGAAAAAAAACCCCTCGACAAGATTTCGCTTTTCACGTATAGAACAATAATAAATCCCCTCCCCCTTGAATTACCTCCCACTCCCGACTCGACCATTGAAAATGTAACATGTTATTACCCTGTTTCTCACTCGAGATGTTTTGGATAATTTCAACATAAGTCAAATTTTTACTTACCTCGTTTAATTCGAATTAATTCGCGGAGGCTTCTCTGGTCGATGGTAGCGATTGCACGAATCGCCGAACAGGTTTCTCGTTTCCGGAACACTCATTAGGCGTCTGCAGGTACTAATTACACTGCGGACTCCGAAGATTTCGGGCGTGTCGTGCCGGCCAATTAATTATCCAACGAACACAGCAACAAGAGAAAGAGCAAGAGAGAGAGAGAGAGAGAGGAGGAGAAAGAGGCGATCACATACGACACATAAACTCTCGTTTTTTTTCCAACAGTTTTACCTGAAAGTGAAACAACAGAGAGGACGTAACGTCTTTTTACCAGTTGTTATGGGCGCCTGGAGAAGGTCAAAACATTCTCTACAATTTAAATAAGTCGAAGGGGAGATATGTTCGAGGCGAACGCGCACGGGCCGAAAAGACATTCGTATCAATTATGGTCAGGCGAGGTGTATTTCCATTTTTTCTCTCTCTCTCTTGAATTGGCTTTTTTAGTTTTATTAATTTCTCCTATGTAAGATGGTCAGGAACGTTGAATGGTGGAGACAGAACCGCGCCTCTCAAAGAAACTTAGCCCACTATATATTACCCAGCGGGGGTCACTTCTCGGTCTCTAGCCGCCTATACCGGGATTATAATACTTTGTGTCTCACTCGTATCCTTTTTAACCAATACACTTGTTCGGGAAATAACTCATTTCAATTTGACAATTTACGTCTTTATTTTATTCTTACAAATTAAATCAATATCGTGATGAAAGCGGCTGATTTATTTTCCACAAATTCCCAGAAATTCAATTTAATTTTATTGGTTTTTACCGACTTAAAATGAACATCCCACGAAATTAAGCTCAATCCGGGCCCTAGGATTCATGTTTTATTAATTTCATTTGAATTTCTCGTGTTTTTTTTTTTTTTTGCTGTCTCGTTGCCGTCTTTTTCATTCCCCTTCACACCGTGACTGCTGTTAATTTTTCTTATTGTGGTTTTTTTTTTTTTTTTGTTTCCTCTGGTTGTCTGCGTGGCCGAGCAACTAGTGGATAAGAGTAGCTTGCGGGCAATTTTCGGCCGCGTTACGCCAGATTATTGAGCGTGTCCGTGAACCGACGTTCGGGAATAATGAGGCGCAATTCGTTGCGCTGACAGGATGCTACGTCGATTTTCTCCGCAGGTCCTCGGCGGGCCTGTTAATGCGGAATTCTCTACTCGACCTGCACTCGTGATTCTTTCACACTCGTCTAATGCACCTTGAAATCTTCATCAGTCGGCTCTCAACGAGCCTGTAACGTATCATTTCAATATCTGAGGGCTGCGGAGAGAAAACAAATTTTAACTTTCAGGATTCAAGAAAAATTCTATAGAAATTACCGTTTCGTTATATAATCGCGCATTTTTTTGGCCGCTCGGGAAGAATTACCGGATCGCTTCAATTAAATTTATTCACTCCGCAATAAAAGTTATCTAGTTTTCCCTGAAAAATTCTCCAACTTCTCAAGAAAATTTTCACTGAAAATTGTCTAGACGTGCGCGTAATTTTTGTTAAAGAGAGTGAATTTTTCGATCCCGGGGAATTTTTTGCGAACGTCGAAAATGCTAACGATTACAAAACGTAACGGTAATGATTACTCAAAAATTTCTCTCAAAAATTGTGGGGTTGGGGGACTGTCGATAGTTTTTACTGACGAATCCAGGGAAATTCGGGGCTAAAAGGATTTTTCTGGTAATAAAATCAATTGGCTTATTCAGTTCAGCAAAAATTATTTATTGAAATGACCAGTTGAGATTTAAATACTTATTTGATCAAATCTTATTTCACCATTTCAATTTACATAAATTAATTTATTGGATTATTTACTCCCGGATATTCCGGGAAATTTCAGGAAAATCCAAAAAATGTATTGTTGTTGAATTATTCATATGTGTCTTACAAAACTAAATTACATGAATTGTTATTATTTAACAATTAAATAAAGTCAAATGCGAGGTCAAATGCCTCAATATCCCCTCAATTTCGGCCACTTTCCGGAAAAATTGTCAAAAATTTCCGGAATCTGGCGACTTTTATCTCCAACTTCCTCCAAAAAATCCCTGAAAATTAGGGGTAAAGCCCTGACAACTAGAAATTCTTTCCTCAATGTGCATTACTGGAATTTACGATAAAATAAAAAATATACGATTGTGAACTCCCGGTGGGGTTATCCGCGCTGGCTACCAGCGAGCCAAGTTATTGAACGGATCCGAGGGGGCGAAAAAAGAAAAAACGAAAAGAAAAAAACCGAAAGAGTAGAGAAGGGTCAGCTGAGATAAGACGGGCGAACGAGCTGTCAGCGGCGATAAGCAATTTGTAGCAAAAAAAATAGTGAAAAAAAAAACTGAGACAAACAGATACAGTGGAAATTATGAGGATGATTATTTTAGTTGATGAAAACGTTTGTGAGTAATTTGGCGTCAGATATTGGGCCACTAATCTTGAGTAATTCACATGAATGCCCTCTTGCGACATGATAAGCCCATTATCGCATTTACAAACGAGCCTCAAACTCAATTTCTAATCTCCGTATATTTTGCCCCCCCTCTCCCTGTCCCTCCTCGCCACCCTCCGACGTTTCCCGGATTCCGCTTGCGATTCGCATTTGCGTAATCTCGAATCGCGGCTCGTACGTACGAAAGGGAACTCCTTACCATCATTGCACCATTGTTGGGGCTCTGTACACATTTCAATTGAGGTGGGAGAGTAGAACACGCGGCATTTGACGTTTTATCGTTGATTTTGTGAAATTTTCGCCGTTTCGCGGAGGCTCGAGCGCTCGTTTCTCATGACTTCTCGCCTGTTATTAAGAGAGGAGTTATCACACGAACCAGAAAATAAGAAATAATTAGAGCGGACATCGGCAATTAATAATCGCCTCGGAATTAATAATGGCAATTGCGGCGAAGTCACTCGCATTTGCGTAATGAATCAGTATTGAGATTAAAATACATTTGAAGGCGAATTAAATCCGCTGGTATTTTTTTGGAGGCAAAGAGGACTTGGCACTTTAACCCTCAAATGAATTGAATTTTTCGCTGTTGGATTTTCGGATAATTTGATGGCTTCGGGAAAAGCTGGGGGAAAAAGAAAACGCGCTTTCGCGCGCTGTCAGGGAATTCAGCTGGGAATTTTAAGAAAAAAGTCTTGTAAGTTTTAATAATTATTGGGGTCTATTAATTCTGGGGTGGTCGATGAACCCACAAAAATTGTAGAATATTCTGATGATTTTCTTGAACTTTCCACTCCCCAAAAATTCTAGTCATTAAAATTTCAGTGATAACTTAACGTGGAAAATCCAATTATCGGATATTTCTGGGTACGAGGTTCAACGCACGATTTTATTCGAAACTAAAAATATCGTCTGTATTTCAATAATTTTTTAAGGAAAAAAATATTTCGAAAACGCTGAGAAAAAAATATAATTCTGCCCAATATATTTATTTCGGCCAATCAGACGCCCCAAATTTCTACAGCCAAACCCGATTTAAATTTAATCGAAGAACATTTGAATGGCAAAATTATATTTTTTTTCTCCCTAAAAAATATGAAAAAATTATTCTCTCAAATTCCTGAAATTAGATTGTGAGAATTCAGATAATTTCTCGGGATTTTGGGTTCCTTGAAAATTCGCTGGACCTGCTCTTCAACGTCGCTAATGATCACGCGACCTCCGGAAGCCCTTTCCCTGAAATTATTCCTCAATAGTCAAATATTTCTGAATGTACGAACGAAAATGTCCGTTCGCTTTGTCACTTCGGAGGGATAATGACCCCTAGGGAAGGTAACAAATGAGTTCCCGGTGGAAACTATATTATTCCCGATGAGCTCGTAACAATATTGAGGAGTCATGACAAATTGGACCACCCTGGATCCCTGCCCCCTCCGGTGCAAACTAAAATAATAATAATAAAAAAACGATGCATGCGGATAAAAATGAACCTCGAGAGTTTGTGAGATAGAGGTCCGGAGCTGCTGCTACTACTCTCACCAGACAGATCGTATGGAGATAATGATGATGGCGAAGCGAGACATGGGTTAAAGAACTCTCGGCAGAGTCGGCTTCCTTTTGAATTTTGTCTATCTCAATGATCTGGGCCCGATGGGATCGATATTATTAGGCTCCCGATGATTGGCAAGAAATTTCTTTACGAGAGTAATGAGCTGCCACGATATTTGGATGTTTTATAGGCCAGTTTGGGAACAAGTGTATTTGGGTGGAGAGGTAATAAAGAATAATGACTCATTAAGGTGCACCGCTGGGAAGGAATTGAGAGTTTATTGGGAGGAATGAGAGGCCGGAATGCCTCGCGAGAGCCCCATCATTCCAACAAATGATCGAGTGTGTGTGGTCCCACACTCGTAATCCAACATTTATTCTTTAATAGACTTGAGATGACTCAATATTCGAATTAATTGAGGAGAAACTCGGGGACTCACTCGCGACATCTGTCGTCTCGTCAATGCACGAGTGATTGAAAATTCGGGCTTCGGTTGTTCCAACCGCTGGTCAGTTATCGACTGGCGGTAAACATCGGTAGCGAGATCTGCTGATTTTAGCGAGATCTGTCGGTAGGCTCGGAATCCATCGGTAAGGCAGATTTCGCGGGGTTTTTATCTTTGCATGAAACGGAAATTTGATTCTTGTCGATTCAGTCACAAGCGCAAGTGCGAAGTGTTATCAGCCGATTGATGAGGAGAAAATTGGTCGGGAAATTAGTCTATTATTTCGCGAGTTGTTAGTGATATAATTTATGTAGTCACAAATTTTTAGATAAATTTAAAAATTGAATATTTATTTTGAGCGGTCTGAGAGAATTTTCACCCAAACCTCAGGTTAAAAAAATATTTCTTTACTTTTTTCGAAAGAATGTAAAATAAAAAAAAGAAAAATCGTAAAAATAAATCGAAAAATTAGACGAAATTGGACAGAAGAATCTGCTGTCTTAGTTCCAAGCCTTTTTCTAACTATTGAGGTCCAGGAGCTTGGGAAGGCGAAGAAGAATTATTTGTTATTATTTATTTTGAAAAAGATTGTTTGTCTATTAGTCGTCGAATTATTTGAATAATTAAATCCAATCGCAGGTGTCGGTTTTATTGAAGAGCTACAGGGGAGCTCTCAGAGGAGGTCATCAAAAACTGAGAGCCACAAGCCCTTCGCACGACAAATAATATTTTTTTTTAATTTAATAAAGTGCAATTTCAAAATCGCTGTCAAAAAAAAATTGCCGACATTCCCCGGTACTATTGTCCCGATTTCCTGAAGCTGGCCAGACGTTTCTGGGAAATGTAACTGGCCACTCTCCTCTACGGCAGAGGGATGCTGGGCGTCTAGACATCCAGATCCACGCAATTTGAAAATCCTCTATTGGAGACACCGGCGCGACACTCTGAAGTGTCGCGATGTACACAGGAAACTTGTAATTTCACTTTTGAGTGGCTGTCATCAATAAAATCAGGCAAAAATAAAATCCGACGCGTCAACGCTCTCGACGAACCCAATTCACCGAAATTGTCAGTAAAAATGATCTGACCGATTAGGAACTGTTTATTACAATTGGTCGACTGCGTCACAAAAGTTGATCTGCTGTGCCCCTAATTTTGGCAAATGATTTAAAGTCAAGTGAGCTTTCGGGCGATTTTTCGCGAATGACTGACGTAATTATCAAAATAGTTGAAAAAATAATTGATAAAAATTTTTCAAGTATTCTTTCAATTACGTTTTTTGTAAATTGATAAAAATAATGTTTTCATATATTTTTTGTAAATGTTAAAAAATAATTTTCTCTTCAATTAAAAAAATGTTTTTTGGGAAGGCACACAATTTTTTTGACTATTCTTTTTTAGTAATTTTCACGGGCAATTTCTCTCGGTGCCTGCCTCCAGCAGAGGAGCTGAGCTATCAGAAAGACATGACAGTAGACCCAATAGTAATTTCCTCTCGCAAAAAATCAGTGGACGGCGTAAAATTTGAGGAAGCACCGCGACCTTTCGAATTAGTGAGCGATTATTTGTCACGTGTAGAGGCACAAAAAAGGGAAAGAGAAGAAGACCAGAAGTGTCTGAAGTTCACCACGGGCGGCATCTGACCCCCCATGAGGGCACGCAACTCACACCACAAACCAGACGTAATAGGGATTTCCTATAGAGACGTGTGTAAAGACGAGAGGAAAAGCACTTTTTTTCCTAACCGAGAGAGATGCCAATACAAAGGGCCCTTTGTGCCTCACCCTGGAGGCGCCTTGCAACTGGATACCACATTGCGCTCTCCTCTCCGCCTCACTCGTGGCTATTTTTTTCAGTCTCGATTTAAACGTGACGCAATTGCGCTCGACCGTATGATCCCCGGTATTGACTAATTACGCGGGAAATTATTGCCCCGATTTTCCGGGGCAATACCAAAACTGGTACTGGTTCACAAAAAAAATTCTGAACGCGTCCAAATATTTTTAATTAAACTATAAATTTTTCTCAATTTTTCTCACTGACGTTTCCTAAAAATGATCAGATTACTTTTAATTTCGTTTTTAAACAGTTTTTTTAGATGAAGTAATTTTGACGGGAAGTTCGAAACACCTGGGGAGGTGTTGCCGATGGGCATTCTTGAAGGAGACCTTTAAAAAAAAATTGTTAAGTACGAGTAGTTCTGTTTTGCTCAATTTGTTTGGAGTCTGGCAGGCGTCTCAGTGTCAAGTGGATCGCGTCTCTATTTCTTTTTTTTTTTTTCAATTGCCGAATATGTTTGGATCCTACCGCCAAAAAATTTCTCCTCCACCGATGACAATTCTGTCAGACTGTCTCGTGTCGTTCCCACAGTTAAGAAGGCGCCCGATATCTCCTGGCGCCGTGCACAGGCTCTCTGCATCCTCTGCCTGTTGTTGCAAGAGAGAAAAAATCCAGCGCAGTGCGACCCCACACCAATAACTTATATATTTATTCAATAAATATTTTCTTTCGTTATACATACGGGGTACGGATCAGTGGGCGCATTAATTGTTGTTGTGAGGATTTAATTTCGAGTTTATTGGGGGGAGAACCACGTCAGTTGCGCGGTGATTGTAAATTCGGTGAGTAATTGTGAATAAAATCATTTTGAAAACTCGAAAATCTTTACACGAGATCTCAAGAGTTTCGGGCGCCCGAATGCGCGTCTGGATTATGTTATATAGCCGAGAGAAAATAAGAGGGATTCAGCCGCGAGGCGGGAATTGTGAGAAAATTAATTACTTTCTTCTCAGTTTGTGGAGGGGAATTTTTTAGGAATTTCGGAAATTTGCGGAAATTCCGTGTGAATATGTCATTTTACGTCTCTTGTTTTATAAAATTGAATTGGCACCTCCAGGATCAAGTTTCTCAAGAAATAAATTATTCACCTGAAACCTGAGCGTCCTTAGTCAAAGCAGAATAAAAATGAGGAATTATCGTCCTAACGAACCCGAGAAATTGTATTAATTGTATTATTAATATAATTTTTTTTAACATTTGAAAATTTGGCAAATATCGAATTCAATATTTTTTGTTGAGAGCCAATCGCTAATCAATTGATTTTTCCATTCCTGATTCAGTTCACCCAGGAAATATTAAAATCATCGATTTACGGGTTCAACCCCAATTACCCAATTAATAATAATCAATAAATTGCCCCCAGAATTAACTACTATTCCCTAAAACCCCAAGACAAAGCATTCAAAAATTCCCTTGCGCTAATTTAAAAATACCTCCCGGCGTCCATTAATTTTCCAAGACGAACCATAAATCAACTGTTATCAGAGGATATTCATTGCCCTGAGACCGGCAGATCGGGATTGGCGGTTGTGACAAGTAAAGGCGGCGCCGCCGGAGTCCCCGCCCAGTGGAATTGCAAAATATGGCTGATGAATAAAATTCTACGCGCCTAATTAAAAATTCCGATAGTCCGGGAACGTGTGATTTTGGGGCGAAAACCTCAGAAATTGTCTCCCCCCTAATCGTCGGGGCCCCACCCCCCCGGTTGTATCTGTTAAAAATCGGGCGCACACAGACAAAGTCGCACTTGTACACTTTCACTGACGCGACTCGCCACCAACACTTGGCCTCCAATGCCAGACCAAGGAACATTTGACGTTTGCCCTCTGGCCTGACCACTCAACCATAAACCACCCTCGAAGGATCATCGTGTTTATACTTTGTCGGATCCTCGCCAGGTTAAATCAGTTGATACGGGATATCAGTGAGCAATGAAACGAGTGCCAATAGTTTTTGTGTTTACTATTTACCCCGAGAACAATTAACAATAACAAAGAATTTTCCAATGAAATTGTGTTCAAACATTTTAAAACCAATACCCGAAGAGTCACCCAGACTACATTTTAAAACCAATACCCGAAGAGTCACCCAGACTACATTTTACAACTTATAAATATTTCCTGGAATGCTCCTCATAAATAAATAAATAATCCAATTTTTTTTCTCCCTAAAAACTATTGGCAATTTTCTGAGAGGAATAAACAAATTTATCGAGTTTTTACAATCGATAAATAACGTTTGGATTTTATTCTTCATTGTCAGTAATAACAAACAAATTATTTGGATTTTTGACGAGTGTTTGTTATTTAATTAAAACGATTGCCAAATTTACACAAATTTTCACAATTTTTTCCGACGATCTTTCGCTGATTTTTAACGGAAATTTTGGATTTACGGAATTTTAAATCGCGTGCAATTGTTGGGATCCTTGAAAATTGTCCGGAGATGTTCTGAAAATGTTGCCCTCGTCGATATCGTTCAGTGTTCGTGATATTTTGAACGAGAATCAAACGTCGGACGCTATGGACTGTTACGGGGGTAATCAGCAGGTGCCGCAGAGTTTTCACGCCGCCCATGATTATTACGGATATAATGGAGTGCAGGATAATCACTGGGATGTTGAGAAGTACAAGGAGCAGAGCCAGATGGGTCAGATGGGCTATCAAAATTACGCGGACATGCATCAGTCCCATCACGGGACGCACCACTCGCCCACGTTCGAGGGAAATTCTGGCATAGAGGAAGGTAAATTATTTTTCATCCACACGAGTCATTGCATTCAAGGCCATCCATCAATTTGTCATTCTTATTTTTAATTTCTGCAATTTGTTGTTGTAGGAAATGTTGTTACGTCCAGTAAAACTGAGTTGAGGAAAAATCAATCGGGGAAGAGAACGAAACGAAAACCTCGAGTGCTGTTTTCTCAGGTGAGGAGTAGATTTTATTTTATTTTATTTATTTTTAAATTTTTATTTATACCAAATTGCATGAAAAAAATTGAGAAAATTCTGTTTTATAAAAATTACGTGCTACGAATTTTTTTTCCCGATTTTTGAAGGAATAAACTACTCAATTTTTTTAAACTTTTGGTCATTAAAATTATAATTAATGTCTGGTTCCATTTTACACATGAATAGATTTTTTACAATTGCAAAACAATATTTTTACTATTGATGTAACTTATTCTTAGAGTTCAACATTTTTGGGTTAAACCGAAATGAAATGAAATGAAAAAAAATCAAATGATCAAATAAAATAAATTTGATTTAATTGAAATAAAAAAATTATTCAAATTTTTAAATTACTCATTATTATTTTGTTTTTACTTGAAGAAATTAATTTTTTTACTTGAGAAATTTTTGTTGACTTTTTTTTCAATTTCCTAATTAGTTTATTTATCTTTCAGGCCCAGGTATACGAGCTCGAGCAGCGATTCAAACAACAGCGCTACCTCTCCGCCCCGGAGCGCGAGGTGTTGGCCTCGGGTCTGAAGCTCACCAGTACCCAAGTAAAAATTTGGTTTCAAAATCGCCGATACAAGAACAAACGCGCGAAAATTGAGGACGCGGAGAAGCTTCAGAGCCAGTCGCAGTCCCTGAAGAATCAGCCGCTCAAGAAAATTCCAGTTCCAATTCTGATAAAAGACGGAAAACCGAGTGCCAGAGATTCCTGCGGTGGAAATTACTGGAGTGGATTCAGGCCGGACGTGAACATTCAAACAATTCCGAGTGAATTTGGAGGCGAGGTCCGTCTGAGCCCGGACTATCGAGGGCCCGAGATAAGATTGGACCCCGGAAACACGGGAAATGAATTCAGGGACAGTGCGAACCTGCCCCAGGACCCGCACAGACTCATCGGGACTGACTACCGGGCGGCATTCGGACCGATGAGGCCCATTAAAACTGAGTATAAGACCCCCAGCGATATCTCGACATTCTCAGATCTCAGGACAAACTCGCCCGATGACAAGACGAGTATCTTGAGTAACGACAATCGAACGATCGCCGATATATCCGGCAACGATTTTAGCTATTCGAATTACGTTAATCCCCAGAATTACCAGATGCCTTATGTTAATTATATCGAGCAAATACCGATGGAGCAGAATCTGCAGAGACTCTGGTAGCACTTCGGCGAAGTTATCAAAGATTATATTCAGTTTAAGTCAATCGCACTCGTTACTATCGCCATTGACTAATTTAGATATCCGTGGGGATTGGTGAGTGGTCAATAGTTGATTCTAATTATTTATTGGGATTTGATATTTTCTAGAGGTGATTGTTATTTTAATACAATCGCATTCGCTATTTCAAAAATTGTGAAAATTATCAAGCTCTTCAAATTGAAAATTTTAAAAATTTATTTGAAGATTTTAAATGATAAAGTCAGATTTTTTGAGTGCAGGAAAAGGATTTTTCGGGCTGGTTGTGGTGGGGGTTTTTAGTCCTGTGGCGTTGGCGGCCAGTCGCAGGCTGGCCAACCACGCGAGCCAAAAAATCCCATCGTAACAGCCCGGGAACAATATTTTTTGTAGGGATTTTCAAGTTCGCGAGTTTGGGAAGAACGTAATAAGAATTTCCAGACGTGAGTGGTACAGAAATAATATATTTCGTAACGAGTGTAAAAAAGTGGGTTTCGGCGACTGGCGATATAATTCCACGAGCCAAACATTTTTTGTTACGAATAGAATTTTTCATGAAAATGCCAAAAAATTCACTTTTCCTCACAGTCTGATAAAAAAGTCTTTTCGATGGCATTATTTATTTTTCAAGATGAAATCGCTGAAGATGATGATTGAAATCCGATTGCGTTCAATTAACAATTCGAAAAATTTTATTTGACGCATTAAAAAATTAGATTTTTTATCAATTCAATTCAATTTTTCGGTCCACCACTCGAAACACCTCCGGATAATCTCAATTTAAATTCAATCGCGTCCATTACTCTCTCCATTAACAAATTTAGATATTTCTGGGAATTGGTGAGTCGTTAATAGCGGAATTGAAATTATTTATAGGGATTTTCTGACAGGTTGAGCTAAGCCACCGGTGCTTTTAGGGTTATCGCGAGAGTAGGACGGGTCATCTGGCAGTCAAGTGGCTGTGCGTAAATGGTACGCGTCGTTGATCCCTCGTTGCGTTGTGGGACTTACGACCGTTTTCAGTATGACGCTACTGATGCTATTACGAGCCATGGGAACACGCTGATAAAAATGTGATGGGTAATTCGTTTATTTTTCCACTCACTCGTCTCTGGTGAGAGTTTCAGGGCAGCGAGTGCACCTGCAGTCTCAATTTTATTGGAGACACTTGACAGATAATAGAGATACGTACTTAGACGTGGAAATATTTACTCTGCACTGTCGCGGGGAGGGAAATTTGCCGGGAAAAATTACCGGGGCTTATGATAGACAAAAATTATGCACACGTCGGGATAATTTTTGGCGAGTGGTAGACAAATTTTCTCCGATGAACGGCAATTATTACAGAATTTTCCTCTCCGCGTCGAAAATTACTCCGAAAATTTCAAGAAAAAAAAATCTTAAAATTTTTTGCAATCACTTTTTTTTATTTCTGTGTATTTTATTGCTGGAAAATCCATTGGATTTTGGAATATTTAATCATATGGCAATTTTCAGGCAATGACAATTATAAAATATTTTAAAAATTCAAACAACAATTTTCCGGAATTTTAAATTCACTGAAAATTGAAATGAACTTACTGCGTAATTGTCAGGAAATTTTTTAAAAATGCAGGAGTGACAATTTTTACGTGAAAAATTTGTACTAAGAACTCTACGATTATTGTTTATGTTTAATGATATTGTAGCTGGTAAGAGATGTTAACTTGTCCAAAGATTTCGCAAAGATTAATTAAAAGTAACGATTAAGTTTTTTTATCGACAATTGTTTCGAGTAGTCCTATAAGTATTGTGTGATATGAATAAATAAATTTATTAATGTAGCTCGATTTTTTTATGTTAATGGAAAATGGCTGGGGGGAATATTGACTCTGGGAGTATTTGAGAAGGTCTGGGCAAAAAAACCTTAATGATTGTCGAGGTATATTCATTTTCTCTTGAATACAGGCCATCGTTGTCGCATTATTCGTATAATCCATCACTCGAAGCTCAACATTGATATCCGATATCGCGTGGAGGATTCGAGGGACAAACAAAGCTGGGACCTCGTATTTCTAATTGATGTATTTGCACAAAAAAAACAATATTAACTATTTAATCGCGTGGAATATCCGCAAATTGAAGATAAAATTACAAATTTCGATTTACTCATTTCCTTTCGATTGCCTCTCTCGTCTCACATTATTCGACAATTATTTTTTATAATTTTTATTATCTCCATAAATTATTACCTTTTATTTTTATAATTATTCAATTATATTGTGTTCAGAAAATCCTTCATCTCTCCAAGGAAAAAAAAATGAAGTGAAGGAATTTCCCAAACGGACCCAGGAAATTTTCGGATAAAATTGACTAATGGCATTCTCTTGATTATAAATTACAGACTATTGACGTTAGTCGATCAGTAAGAAAATAGTAGATACATAATCACCGAAGACTGAGATCTCCTTTACCAACGTTTTCCCTCAGGACTAGCAGTCGATAAAGCAGGTACTCTTAAAAAATTTCAATAACTCCGTAGCAAAGTGGTAAAACGAGATAAGCACATTTTACATATTTTCAAAAAAACCGTATTATCTCAGTAATGAATAATATTAGGAGAAATTATGAGAATAATTTATTTGTTGCAAAATTCATCAGCTACAAAAATGGTCTTGTGACATTATCTCCTAAAACCACTCCTCACTGAGATAATTCGCGTTTTATAAAGTTTAACCACTTCGCTGCAGAATTATCATCATTAGATTAACAATTTTAATTAAACCATCGATGTTTCGCAATTCTCAGTGGGGAATTTAATTCACTATCTAATGAACATTTAGCTCTTCTCAAGGTGCATTTTTTAATGTATTGAAAACAATTTTTTTTAATATAAATATTTTAATTATTAATTGAAGTACTGACGGACGATTTTTAGTCTGTCTCCCAAATGTTCACTGGCAGTTAATAAAACGTATTCAAAAGCTACTTGATACGCTCCCTCTGTTATGATTACATAAAGCAATATTAGAAACAATTTTCGAAGAAGATAAAGTGAATGAGCATAACGTCAGTGGATGATGGTTAGTTGGCGGTGGCAAACGCCTACCAGTTATACTCAAGCACTAATATTACATCTCCGAACTGACAGACGCGCGGACTTTAAAACCCAAAACTAACAAACAGTTAGCAGTCATCCGGTCTCCTTGCTTTCATAATCTTCTTCCAGTGTATGACTACGTTTACATGCCCGTTCAATTTTACGAATTTGATTTATTGTCGGAGAAATCACTGCCATCGGACATTTTACGGCGGAAATATCTCGCCCGGCCGTTCGTTTTTTCCTCATCTTTTTTTTTTTCTACCAACTTCAATCCAATAAATTCAAATCAATTTGTGGTTGGTGGATAAAAAAGGAGGGAGGAATGAATCACTCAATGAGCAAGGAGAATGTGCTCCCGATAGATGTGGAGAAGAGAAGAAGAGCATTTTGAACATTGGGGTAGTCGGAATAAGGTATAATTTTCCGCGCCAATTAAGGTCTTTAAGAATTGCGACCAATTGAGCAGGAGGGCCCAGAGCCTTAACGTTTGGAGTAGGAATAAAGTTGTACCGGCATCGTTCGCCCACCCTATAATCTATCATCGATTGGATCTCCAAAGAGAGAAAAAGGTCACCATTAGTTTCTAAGTAGCGGCAAAGTTGATGGGCGAAGTGAATATATCCAAAAGATTTTCAAAATTCAATTACAAAAGATTTGAAAATTGAAAATCGACATTTGAACTTTCTGACTACCAATTTTGAGCTAGACAATCTCCATCCCGTACTCTAAAAAATTTTAACGTAAAATTTTTAAAATCTAAAAAGGGGAATTAAAAAAATTCTCTTTTGCGAAAATTTTGGAGTAAATAAAAGCGAAGAGCGGGAAAGTCGACCTCTGTCTTCAATTGAGAATGCGTTAGATTAATTTCCTGCTGGAAATAGTCTTTTGTGATTTGCAAAAAAAAACTTCGGCCAAGTAATCAATTTTTTTGGAAGAAAAAGTTGATTTTATGACATCTGATTCCCCAGACCAGAAATTCGCTGGCGGTCCTTGTCCATCTCCAAATATTTCAATTATTCTCCCCCTTCATTTCTTTATTTTCTTTTATTTGGAATTCTCTTAGCTAAAATAATTTGCAGTAATTCCCAATGTCAGTAATAATAATAATACCAAAAAAAAGAAGAAATAATTTTTTAACAAAACAAATTCTCCTCCGCAGAAATTATTTCCTTGACAAAAAAATCTCTCTCAGTTTAACAATTATTTTTTATTAAATTTTGGCAAGCGAGTATCGATTATTGGAATAATTATGAAATTCAATTAATTCCCGAATTGACAATAGATCTGGAACGCAAATTTTCCTCTGACGAAAATCCTTTTTTGACAAGACTAATTTTATTTCTCAATTTGAGAACTTTTTTTTATGAAATTATTGGCAACGGAGTATCACTAACCGCAATTATTATAAGGAGAATTAATTCTTGAATCGCTATTATATCTGGAACGCAAATTCTACTCTCAAGAGAATACTTTCTTGACAAGAGCATTTTTTCTGAGAAAATTTTTTCGGAATTCGACAATTCGGTTTTCACCAAATTTTGGGCAACCCAGTACCACCCACCGGACTGATTTTGAAACAGAATTCATTCTTGAATCGATAATGTATCTGGAACGAGATTTGCCGTGGGATTCCCATCATCGTACCAAGTGAGGCGTAGTGTGCGCGCTTCTGTGGTTCACACTTAATTAAACCTACATAGGAAACTCGGGGGGGGGCTCGCACGTGGCAATACAATACCGACCGAGTCTTTAGCGTCAATTGTTATGTAAAGTAACACCCCTGGTTGGTGTTACGCGGTCCAACACTGATCTGTCAAACGTTGGATAGCTACTGCTACGACCGAAGTAGTTTTCCCAACCTGCGAAAAGTCGAGTGCCGTCGTGCAACTTCACTAAATCGTTAGGACCGATTCAACCAAGTTGAGACGTGTCTTTTCGAATTTCTCGACGAAAACTTTTCAAAGGAAACGAATTTCACCGGGAGTAAATAGCTACTCTCCCCCCAGTAATCGCGAATTATTTCTACAATCCTCCCCCCCCCCTGCTCCCCCCTCATCCGATGATTCTAAAAATGGATATCTTATTTTTCATCGAAAAAGAAAAAACGAAATATTAAAAAAAAAATCACTCGCTTGTGATATTCTTTATTTTGATGAAAGAGTTTGGACAGTCCTCTCTTTTCAATAATTCCACTGGCGAGAGCACTCGCAAAAAGTAGTATGGTTAGTATTACGTCGTGACGGCGCCTGAATCACCACCACTATCACCACGAAAATCTCCTCGCGTCGGAGGTGATGTGGATTGGCCAGCGGTTGAGAGACTAGAGCGCGGGCGACTCTCAGGATTGGCTGTGGGGCGAGGCATCGGCAATCAGAGGGAGACAGCAGTCGACTGAACGTCGGTGAACGACGGGTGCGATAAGCGCGGAGTGACGAGCGAATGCTCCACCTACGCGATATCGTTACGGTTTGGCCTCATCAGTGAAGTAGATAGGGACAGCAATAGTTAGCCAAGAGGCATCATTACTTCCTCGCATGAGCGAGTCAAGCTGGGAACAACCGCGAAACTCGTTAGCTACTGTCACATCCGGGGGTGTCTTCTTCGTTCGGAGTGACATTTTTCCCTTTTTTTTTCTGGGGAGGGGGGAGGTAGTGGTGGCAGTCGAGTGGCGCACTAATTCGAAAACTAAGTCCCCACGCACTTGACCGAAGCACACTCCGTCGAAAGGGTGCAAGCCGACAGTAGCACTTCGTTTGGTGACGGTGTACCAGTGGTTCAGAGTGACTAACGTGACTTGCCAGTTGAATTGTGTCGTACCTCAATGGAGATTGTGCCTAGTTGAAGCGAGCAAAACCTCTGGTAACTAGCAGCGACCATTGGCGATTGGAGTCGCAATGGCGACGGAAGAAAACGTCAGTCCCCGGAGTTCGCCAAAGCCATCGCTTGTCGCGCAACCAACACCCTTCAGCATCGAGGACATCCTGAGCCGCTCCAAGAGCCAGGAGACGGACATCCGTCGCTCGATCGCCGAAGATCATCCCGACAATTCTCTCCACGGACACAACACGGACTTTCCAGTCTACGACAGGAGCCCCTGCAGTTCGCTGGAGCACGATCCGAGATTATCCAGTCGCTCGGTATTTCGGAAGGGACCGGCTTCCCCCGATTGTCAAGTGAGTGTTGTACGCGAGTTGGATCTTCTCCGGAGAAACCTGGCGCAAGCCAATCTCTCCAACTTCGGCAGCATCCCCAGAACGAATTTCGAGAATTTCGATCGGCTCGGCATCGCTTACCGCAAGATCAAGGAGTCCACCAATCGCCAGCAGGACGAGGCTCTGGACATGAGCAAGAGCAAATATCTAGGTAAGCATATTCCCCTCAATTCTCATTGGATTCGTGTTAATGTTGGGCTTGGGGGCCAGAGTCAGACGTATCCACTTGTCAGTCGAGAGTTTGAAGACTTTTAACCCGAATATCCGGGCAAGAAAAATGATAACGTAATTGAATATAATTTTAGTAGCATAAGTGGCCACTCGACGGGGCAGACGTCACGAGTGGCCTAGAGGGGAGGCTCATACACTCAACTTCTTGCACTTGTCCGTTTTGCCGTCAATGTCTGCTATCCAAACCTGCCTCGTCCCTCCCCTTTGAAATGCTTTATGGCCTTCGTATCACGAGCTTCACTCTATCTCACTTCCGTTCGTGGTAGCTTTGGGGATCACTTCTTCGGGGGTGATATTGAGTTACACATTTTCACTGGCTCTTCCATCAATATACACATCAAGTCTTCTCCCCCATTATTTGACATTCATGACGCCTGAAACATGAGTTTCCGTTGATTCAATCGTCGAGCGGGAGAAGCTTGGCCCTCGATTATCCGATTAATTCAGGCACTTGTTAGTATTTGCGAAATAAAAAGACTGGCTTGCGCGAGACTAAACAGTCTGTGGGGAGCCGGAGACGTAAGAATTATATACCTGACTTTGGTTAAGTAAAGAGGAATTGGTTGAGGACGATGGAGTAAACAAGTGCACACGTGCGACTGCACCAGAAACGAGACATCAAAAGCCTCTTTAAACGCCTTCTCATAATTCGGGGGCAGCTTTTTCTGAGGCTTTGTGGGAACTACTGGCTCAGGTTTTCCTTGTTTTTTAGTAGTTTTGCCTCTCGACCTCAGGGGAAATCTTGTTATTCTTGCAGACGACATTGATGACGATCTCTACGACTCTCAGAGCCACGGGCAATCGCTTCAGAATAGGAAGAAGAGAAGTAGAGCTGCTTTCTCACATGCTCAGGTCTACGAATTGGAGAGACGATTCGCAGCGCAAAAGTATCTCTCCGGCCCGGAGAGGGCCGATCTTGCGAGGGGCCTCAAGTTGACGGAGACGCAAGTGAAGATTTGGTTTCAGAATCGAAGGTACGTCGCCCCAAATTCGCAAATGTCAATTCTAAGGATGAAAAAACTTCTGCGCGGAGAGAAATATTCAATAACAATTACGGAATAATTCACGTAATCTGCTGGCGTGAATGGTTTTCAACCGATTTCTGCCGGAATTGACGAGAATCAATCGGGAACGGTCTGTAAATTCTCCAGTTGGTCGCCGAAAAAATACGGAAGTCACGTAATTATGTTATGATAAAAATTATCCAACCGATCAGTAAAATTTGTTGATTTGTTCTTGACTTGTTGACTGCTTAACTAAAATGATCTAGTTCTCCGTGAAAAATTCCCCAACTTTTCAGTAAAATTTATTTACCCCATTTTTAATATTTAATTTAATTTTTTGTTAAAGATCATGGGGTTGGGTAATTTCTCGCGAACGGAATTTTTTTCTAAACCGATTGACTGATTTTTACAGAATTTTACTTCGCTCCCAGATTACGTTTCGAAACGCCATTTTTCGGTCTTTTTGCTGGTAGTTTTTACTGAATATTTTTCTACGTGCGGAAAATCTAGAGAAAATGAGCTTACCAAACAAAAATTAGTAATTATTTATGCGATAATGCCTTTAAGATCGCTTAACCCCGGAAAATCCCTAGTAATTTTCGGGTATTTTGGGAATAATTGCAGGTACAAGACTAAAAGACGTCAACAACAGGAATTAGGTGCCCTAGTAAACTCAAACACTGCCAGAAGAGTAGCTGTGAGGGTA
>JAPYZN010001256.1:0-20141 GCA_030522865.1 Psyttalia lounsburyi
CATTGGGCGAGTATTTCGTAGATGATGGGTGATGAGGGGTTCAGTGGTGATATGTGCAAAAGGGCAGATAGTACACTTTGAGAGTCGGTGAGTATGAGCTTCATTTAGTTGTCTTGTGCTGGCTATCAGCTGTTGCGCAGCGGACCCGGCCCGGGCTCTCGGCCAACTTCAAGGCGCGATGGGAAATTACAGAGATTGGAGATGCTCAACTTCTAGGACTTCAAGGGCGCCAGCCAAGACTGTTATCTTGAAAGTCTTATCAATGCACGAGGGAAGATATTTCTGCAGAAATACGTATCTATTTTTTTTTCTTCACTTCTTCTAGTGATAATATTGTGTAATGCTTGAGATAATTGTCCTTCTCATTCTCCTAGCACCAATAGCATCTGGTCTTCAGGACCACGTACGACTAAAATTTAATAGAAATTCCTGGGGAATCCTGGTGGGCTTCTATTGATCTTGTCATCAGTTTTTGGCAGTTTTTGTGGAGATGGAAGGATTTAGCAGCCCCAGAAAATGGATTTTATCATTTTCAAGGCTCTTGGAATTCACCAGAGAAAGGTAGTTTCATTTTTTGGAGGTATCTTCTGATGTCTGAAGACATTCAGATTAAATTAAAAAGAGGAAAAAAGAAACGACAAAAATTATAATGAAGGCCTTAAGATCAATTGCTCCTTCATTATGCTAGTTTTTACAAAACAATCAATCAACAAAATATTTGGTACTTCGAAAGTTTTATTACCCGAACAGCGCATGCGCCCCGTGCTCCTAGACAAGATGGAGCCGCCATACCTTCCGTTTTGCTGGCGATACGGGTGCGGTATGTCGGCGTGATTCTCTCGCGTCCAATGGTCCACGCGGAGAAAACAGAGAGTTCAATTGCCAAAATGTCCGAGGAGAAGGTAGAGGAGATACTGCCACCACTGGAGGAGGAAAAAGTGCATTTTGCTGCACCAGCCATTCAGAATAATACCGATGGCTGGGGCCCGTGTGAATTACCGGATCAATTCAAGGATATACCGTACCAGCCGTTCTCCAAGGGAGACAGGCTCGGCAAGGTGAGGGGACGAGGCACATTGCCAGTGATTTTGACAGTTTTTCTTCTGAAGATTTCATACTTGAATTGCTTTTGTAGATCTCCGACTGGACTGGCTCGGCTTTCCAGGACAAAAAATTCACAAGTGAGTGGTTTATTTTTTTCACGTGATTCCTAACCTCAAAATATCGAGCTGATTGTCATGAATTTTGTGGAGTTGATTCTTTCGGGGCTCGTGGGGAGACGACCAGAATTTCTCTCGTCTTCGTGACATTCAGAGTTCGGTAATGAATTTTTTTACCTTTATTGGAGTAAGAAGACGCGGTCGAGGAGACACTCGTCATTTTTGTCTCCGAGAAGGACGCGTTGTCAGCCCCAGTAACATAAAATCATGTCTCGACGATGAGAGCATTACCTAACGAATGTGATTATAATATAAACATACACTCGCCACGTGATTTATTACAAATATTTTTTTCGCCAAGAACTGCCTAACGATTGTAATTATTATGTAATTCCACATTGGGCCAGGTAATCCTTGTGGTAATGGCCCAATGACAACCTTCCCTTCCTTACCTAAGATTAACTCATGTCGTTCTGCCTTTCTTCAGACAAATACGCATCGCAATTCGGTTCAGGCAGTCAGTACGCCTACTACCACGATGAGGACGAGTCGACCTTCCACCTGGTGGACACGACTCGTGTGCAGAAGCCCCCCTACCAACGCGGCCGTTTCGGCAAGAATCAGCGCAACATGCGTGGCCGTGGTGGTCAGCGTGGAGGTATGAATCAGATGCAGCAGCTGGGTAAGCTCAAGCTGCGCGAGCGTGAGCGCAAGGGCCAAACGAAGCGGTGGGGTCGCCAGCAGGGCCTGAGGAACCACAAGAACCAGCCGCCGATAAAAATTCGCGACGCCTCCGTAACTGTTCGCCCCGACTGGGTAACAATCGAGGAAATGGACTTCCCCCGTCTCGCCAAACTCTCCCTACCAGGCATCAAGGATGCCGATGATGTCCTCTGCTGTGGCTCCCTCGAGTACTACGACAAAACCTACGACCGGGTGAACGTGAAGAATGAAAAACCCCTGCAGAGAATCGATCGTATTTTCCATACAGTGACAACTACCGACGATCCAGTGATCAGAAAGCTCTCGAAAACCGAAGGCACAGTCTTCGCCACTGATGCCATTCTCGCGACCATCATGTGCTGCACCAGAAGCAACTACTCCTGGGATATTGTCATTGAGAAGATCGGGGACAAGTTATTCTTCGACAAACGAGATAATACAGAGTTCGATCTGCTGACGGTGAATGAGACAAGCGTCGAGCCACCTCAGGACGACGGAAATTCCCTGAATTCCCCCAGGAATCTGGCACTCGAGGCCACCTTCATCAATCACAATTTCTCCCAGCAGGTGCTCAAGTCCAGTGAGAATAGGTACAAGTTCGAGGAGGGTAATCCGTTTATCTCGGAGGAGGAAGAGGGCGACGTGGCGAGTGTTGCCTATCGCTACAGGAAGTGGGATCTCAACGGCGGGATCACTCTCATCTGCAGGTAGATAAGTTGCTGGGATTATTTATCAATCATATCAATGGCAAAGTCAAATTGACCTGCCCATTTTCACTACCTTATTATAAACAATCATATAATTTTGGTCAACAGGTGTGAACATGACGCCGTGATGCAGGGGCCCAACGGTGAGACCCAATTCCTGACGATCAAGGCCCTCAACGAGTGGGACTCCAAGCTGGCTAATGGAGTTGAGTGGAGGCAGAAGTTGGACACCCAACGAGGGGCTGTACTCGCCAATGAGCTGAGAAATAATGCCTGCAAATTGGCCAAGTGGACGGTCCAGGCTATCCTAGCTGGATCTGATCAGCTCAAGTTTGGATATGTGTCCAGGGCTAGTGTTCGCGACTCCAGCAAACACGTTATCCTGGGTACACAACAGTACAAGCCGAATGAATTCGCCACCCAGATTAACCTGAACATGGATAACGCGTGGGGAATACTCCGGTGCATCATCGACATCTGTCTCAAGCAGAAGGATGGCAAGTACCTCATCATGAAAGACCCCAATAAGCCCATGATTCGACTCTACGACATCCCCGACAATACATTTGAGAGCGAGGGGGAGGAGGACGATGACGAGGATGAACCTGTCAACGATGCTTTCCAAAATTGAGCTCCTCGGGGAGGGAATTGAGCGACACAATTATTGGTATTCTAAAATATTAACTGAATTATTAATTATTTCATCAATGATGTACCATGATTTTTGTAATCGAACAGGATTATCCAGTGGTGAGAATAAATGAATTGAGAATTACAGACACTCGGGGCTATACTGAACGAATCGATTGTTTTCATGGTTTGTTTACTTATTTCTAAATTCACTGGGCCATTTGTTTATGTATAATACAGGTTTGAATACATTTACAATAGCTTGGACAATCGATGGAGGGGCAACACAAGTCAGTTCTAATCGGCATGATTATACTTGCTGAGCATTTTTGTTTTCCTTTCGTCATGTAAACAAACTGCAATGTTTTCCTTATTTTCCTTATTCGAAGCTATGAAATTCTGTGTCTTGTTGAATTTAGGATCTATTTGATTAGTATTTATTTGATCTATCTCCGGACAGTTCAAGTCAGCATCTTCGCCTGGCCGTCCTTAACCTCCAAACAGAAGCCGTCGGTATCCCCTGAATCCAAAGAGCATCCGTCCTGCTGGCGCCCCTTAACTTGTCCAAGGTTAGAAAATAATTTAGATGATCGATGGGGATGATAACGCAAGGCAGTTCTAATCAGCATAATTATACCTGTTGAAAGTACAGTTTTTTTTCCAGTTCACAAGCTATTATGTTTTCCTTGTTTTCCTTGCTAGCGACTATGAAATTCAGGGTCTTATTGAATTTAGGATCCATCTGCTTAATGACATACTCGACCTTCCTCTGGGCAGCCCTGGCCGCCTCCTCCGTGACATCGAGGTGATAAACGAGCCTGACCATCCTCGGTCGCACAGCCCAAGCCAGCACCCTGATCTGATCGTCCTCGTGCTCATCCTCAATCTCCCCAAGTCGTTTGGCGAATTTCGGGGCAGTGACTTCATCAGTCTCCTCAACACTGATCCAAGCCATGTTGGTCTGGGCGTCAATAGGATGCACTTTGAAGATGTCGGAGTCAAGATCGTTGACTGTCTTCATCATCGCCGCCACCTTCTCCTGCTCTTTGGCGATTTTGGGGAGATTGTCGAGCGCCACGAAGGCACACGCCGTCAGCACTCCAATCTGGCGCATTCCACCCCCCAGAACTTTTCTCGTTCTTCTCGCCTGAGTGATGAACTCCCTGGAGCCGCAGAGCATCGAGCCCACTGGGGCTCCCAATTTACTCAGGCAGAAGGTGACGGAGTCGAAGCCCTCGACGATATCGCGGATGGGAGTTCCGCCGATTATCGAGGCATACCAGATCCTCGCTCCGTCCATGTGGAGCTTCAAGCCGTGCTTCTTGCCGAATGCTACCGCCTCCTTGATCCACTTCATCGGGAGAATCTTCCCATTGTGTGTGTTCTCCACTGCCAACATCCGGGAGATGGAGCTGTGGACGTTTGCGGAATCCTTCAGCCTCAGGCGCACTTGGCGCAGGTCGAAAGTGCCGTCTGGATTATTGGGGATGGGGCAGATTGTGACGTTCGCTATCTGCGCCGCTGAACCCTGCTCGTGGTGCACCATGTGGGCGTCCTGACCCAGGTACATCTCGCAGCCTCGGGTGTTGCAATGCACCATTGCTAGGGAGATTAATGTGAATGATCTTAGGTTATCAGATTTATAATCAATCAATCAGCCTGACTACATTTGCATAATTGCATTGTCAGCGGTGGCCTTGGGGGATTAAGATTAATATCGCGACTACATGAATCAGTTTTAATGATTCATTTGATGAATCAGCAATTTAATCAATATTCTTTTATCTTCAGGGAAGATTAACGAATTTCAATTGTTTTCAAGGGCTCGAGAGGCTCCAACTCTCCAGATATTCAGGTAATTTCCTCAGGATTCCGATCCTGTTGGATTTGAAACCCCGAGTACTCTAGTTTTTTACTCTAGATTTACTTTACGCAATAAACAAAAAATACTAGTGTCCGCGTTATCTCAGGCGTTTTACCAATCTGGAGTGCACGAAGGAATAAAATGACTGAAAAATTCCTGTACTCACTGGACAGCAAATTTCCCATCGTTCCACTGGAGCAGAATAAACCGGCTTCCATCCCCATCAAATTCGCAACATACTCTTCGAGTTCTGGAGGAATAAATGGCGAACATGAGATTTTTTTGCCTGCAATCAATACCGAATTTTATTGATGAATTAAAAAACAATTACTTTTTGTTGTTGGATCCTCGTGGTACACGTCGTCGCCAACTTCTGCATCGTACATGGCTTGTCTCATCACCAGGCACGGCTTCGTCACAGTGTCACTTCGACAATCAACGGTAATCACCTGCAACATAATTCACAGTAAAAAACCACCTAAAAAATCCCAATTCATCCACTTTTCCCCAGATGATTGTTATCAACAAAAGCACGAACTAAAATTCTGACTAGGAATTCCGGAGAATTTTGTCAGCGAAAAAGAGATTTCCTCTAAAACTTCATCAGCCCAAATTTTCTAGATTATCCGGTAAAGCTCTTGAGTGTGATTTGTAATTGTAATTGAGTCCCCTGATAATTACATTTGCTCCGTAATTCTTCTCAGTCTGTGCACTTCCGTACGACATTTTTTCAGCTGATAAAACAGAAAAAAAATCGGCTGCGAAACCTGTATGATGTCAATGTCTACACTGAGGGAGTTATTGAAACCCCAGGGTCCTTATATACTCTCCAATTTCCCCTCGATTTTCCTCCTTTTACTCCACTGCCAGGCTGATAACAGGCCACGTGGGAATATTAAAAACAATTGCCAATCAACTTCTCGTCGATAGGTCGTGACATAACACGTCTAACTCCCGGAAAAATCAGTACCGGGTGCTCGATGTTCATCATGGCCAGAGAGATTGATGTGTGGCGCAGGGGGAGCATCAGGGGAAACCCGGATCAATCTAATAAGCCTACTTACCGGTAATAAGGATAACAATATCGCGCCAAGATCTTCCTCAATATAATAATTACAGATAATATCGGTGAGACATTCGGACGCAATTTTGGGAATTGGAAGCCCCGGGCTTCCCAGGAGTACTTATTTTATCGGTCAAGATTAGAGGATTTCGCAATTGGCGAGGCTTATCGGGTACTTTTACTTAATATTAAATAATTAATTACTGGAGATTTTTGGATTAGGCAAATAAAATGGAAGTATTGTTTCGAGGATTTTAATTATTTAAACTATTTTAGTGGAGTTAGTACTCCATTGGCCAAGGGCAATAGATTTATATGAAGATTATTTAGTGTATTGTTATTTATATATTCCGGAATATAGGCGAGCGACGGCCTTCTCCCTTCCAAGATGTCAAGAACGTCAATGACAGTCAGTGCAAAACCACTGCACAGGGTCGATCGCTTCTGTGGAGGGAATGGATTTTTTTCCGACTCAAATGAATTCGCTGTAATCGTTTATCATTCTTCTTTCCTGGTTCAGCACTTCCGCACGTCATTGCATTAACACTCGGTACGCATGTTTTAACAATTTTTTAAATAACGATAAACTTGTATTTAAAAAAAGTAGACAGGTATTCAAGTGTACGAAGGAGCTAACAATTAAAATATTTGCAGTGGTATCACGAGGACTGTATCCCAGTGGATTATCAAGTCATAGAGTGGCAATTGATAATTACAATATATTTATTATGACCAATGAATTCAGAGTTTCATAACTCTCAGCATCCCAAGTAGATACCGATAATTATACAAAAAATGTGAAGATACAAATTGAAAAATAATAACTCCGTGATCTTTCTTCCCACAATTCCCTCAGTGTTCGAAAATGGTAGATAAATATTTCCCTGAATGTTTCCACCAGCTGATCATGACTTGGTCTTGAACTTCGGGTCTATCTTCTTGATCAAATACCGAACCTTCCTCGTGGCAGCCTTCAACCCCTCGTCAGTCACATCCAGATGAAAGACAAATCTGACAGTTCTGGGAGCTAACGACCAGGCCAGTACCTTAACCCGATCGTCCTCGTGGTCGTCCTCAGTCTCCCCGAGTCGTTTAGCGAACATGGAGGCAGTGATCTCCCGCGTCTCCTCCACGTCGATCCAAACCATGTTCGACTGCACACTTCCGACGTCGACTTTGAAGACATCAGACCCGAGGTCGTTGATGGCCTGCGTTATGGCAAGTGCTCTCTGGTGATCCTCGACGAGTTTGAATCGATTCTCCAGTGCCACGAAGCCACAAGCCGCTAGCACCCCCGCCTGACGCATACCTCCCCCCAGGGCCTTCCTGGCCCTTCTCGCCTGGACGATGAATTCCCTGGAGCCACTGAGCATCGAGCCAACGGGCGCCCCCAGTTTCGTCAGGCAGAAGGAGACTGAGTCGAACCCGTCAACGATTTCCCTGATGGGGACTCCAGTGAGCATCGCCGAGTGCCAGACCCTCGAGCCGTCCATGTGCAGCTTCAACCCGTGTCTCCTCCCGAACTCCACGACCTCCTTCAGGAATTCCATTGGCACTACACTCCCATTCGCCGTGTTCTCCACTGAAATCAGGCGCGAGACGGATGGCTGGTCGAACGCAGTGGTCTTCAGGCGCCGTCCCAATTTTTCTAGGTCAAAGCTGCCATCGGGATTCGTTGTGAACGTGCAGAGGGTGACTCCGGCTATTTGAGAGGCACACTGGCCGTACTGCACCAGGTGGGAGATCTCGTCGGCGTACATCTCACAGCCTCGAGTCTCGCAATGGACCATAACTGGTGGACAAGAGTTCTCATTATTGGTAAAGAAGATTTCTATAATAATTCTCTTTGATTTGTAGACGAATTCTAGTTAATTCCCTGTGACAATTCTAACTTGTCCCGATTTAAATTGCAATTTTCCCGATATTATGGGCTTCTTTATTTTATCAATCCTCTTCTGGGAGGGAGTTAGTCCCACTTACTTAAGCTCCATAAACAATACCTACTGGATATTAAGTTTGCCATTGTCCCAGTCGCCACAAACAGCGCAGCCTCCATTCCCATCAACTCGGCAACATATTCCTCGAGCTCTGCATACCCAATTTAATTACAATTACCGTCAATTTAACTTCGTAGTCTGATGAGGAATACCAGTTTCAGATCTTCCGGTGGATTTTTTGAGCAAACGAAAGAAGATAAAGAGAACTTTTATGGAAAGGATTTTTATGCTGAGAAATTCTGGAAGTTTTATTATTGACTTTTTAAAGAATTTCCCATTTCCTTGTCCCCATCAGACCGGAAGATCTTAAAAAATCGATTCCATATCATCTGATTATTGCAATAACAACTACAAGGCAGCATGATTTTCCCCAATGATAAAACAAAGAGTTTACTGATAACTGTCGGATCCTCTTGATACACGTCATCTCCAACTTCGGCATCAAAAATCGCTTGTCTCATCGCGAGACAAGGTTGTGAGATAGTGTCAGTGCGTAAATCCACTGTCATCATCTGAAATCAGAAATTCACATGTTGCACTACTGGAAAATAAATCCCTGACGTTGGGAATTTCCTCTTACCGTGCCGGGAATTCAGGGAAAAGTTCCTTTGAATTCTCAAGACCGCCGCGACGTTAACTAAGATTCACTGACGGAATTCCCAATTGTGTTGACAAATTAATTTCATATTGTGACAATTTTCCTGTTTTCCCAAATTTATTTGTAACGTCTATTTTCCTCGTACCACCAGATATTTTATGCTGGCACACACTCAACTCTCCAAGACTTCATCACTGGTTCATTCTGATTCCCGAGATTAGAATGAACTTTGGGGGGAATGCCAACCACCACCAGCTCCATCCACAGTCGCCATCACTAATCATCAGACTGTGCAGGGTTGCCCTATATTAATTGACTACATAACACTTGTTTACAGTGCAATTAACGTCTCACGAGATAAGTCGAGAAACTGCGCAAGACATCGTGACCCACCAGCTGAAAAGGGCATGCCTCGGGAGACCACCTCCGCAGCTTCCAAATGGATCAGCTGGTCTTCCTTAGCACCCGTTTTTTTTCAAACAAATTCCAGGAGACATTAGAATTGCGATAGAGGACAGGGTTGCGTCTAAACGAGGCAGAGGTTGGCGGAGAGCCGGGTCAATACTGGCCCCATTCGGAGTGATAACACTCGTGCTATAAATCGGTTGTCAGTGATTAGACCTCAAATGAAAAAAAAAGAAAAACTGGGGTAGAAAAACCTCGAGACTTCAGCGAGGATTCCATCTGATTTCTATTGAGCTCATGTGAATCAGTTGCTTGCTTTATTGTTATCAACTTCTCAGTTACAGTTTACAAATAATTATATAATAATGACAGGCATTGAAAATGCATAATATGGCAAATGTGATGGCTATCGTACCGCGCACGTCTTCTTCCAGTGAAGCTCCAGCTTTCTAATGACATAATCAACAGAGCCTAATTCAACTGGAGACCTATCCTACCCAGGCAGAAGCTCACCGAGTCCAGCTCTTGAGAAGTAATCAATTCCGGAACTTGGGATCCATTTTCCTAATTACGTAACGAATCTTCCTCTGCGCAGCCGCAGCCTCCTCTTCAGACACGTCCAGATGGAAGGCCAGCCTGACTGTCCTGGGCTGCACAGACCAAGCCAGCACCCTGACCTGATCATCCTCATGCTCGTCCTCAACCTCTCCAAGTCGTTCCGCCAATTTCGGGGCGGTGATCTCATCAGTCTCCTCAACACTGATCCAGACCATGTTCGTCTGTGCGTCGATGGGATGAACCTTGAAAATATCGGACTGAAGGTCGTTGATTGCCTTCATCATCGCCACGGCCTTCTCGTGATCCTTGAGGAGATTGGGGAGATTGTCGAGCGCCACGAAGCCACAGGCGGCTATCACTCCAACCTGGCGCATCCCACCACCCAGAGCTTTTCGCGTTCTTCTCGCCTGGCTGATGAACTCGCGGGAGCCACAGAGCATCGATCCCACTGGCGTCCCTATCTTACTCAGGCAGAAGGTCACTGAGTCCAAGCCCTCCACCATTTCTCGGATGGGGGTCTTGCCGATTATCGAGGCATACCAAATCCTCGCGCCGTCCATGTGGAGCTTCAGGCCGTGCTCCTTACTAAATGCCACCACCTCCTTCACCCACTTCATCGGTAAGATCTTGCCGTTCAGCGTGTTCTCCAGGCCTATCATGCGCGATATTGGCGTGTGGTAGTCCTCGGGATCTCTCAGCTTCAGTTTCAATTTCTCCAGGTCGAATGTGCCGTCACGATTGTTGGGGATTGGGCAGATTGTGATGTTCGCTATCTGAGCTGCTGAGCCCTGCTCATGGTGCACGATGTGGGAGTCCTCGCCGATGTAGATTTCGCAGCCGCGGATGTTGCAGTGAACCATCACTAATGAGGTAAATTAATTACAAATTAAATTAATTCTGAATTGAATTCATTCCAAATTACATTAAGAGGCCGATGTAATAATTCATCACCTCGAAATCCCCGTCACTCATTACACGCGAAATAATGATCAAATCATCAGCAGACACAATTCCCGACCTGCAGAAATCATGCGCGGACGTCGGAAATTAGGTCTCCTTATGATTTGATCATTATTTTCCTTGTAATTAGTCACGGAGATGTCGAGGTTGCGAACTATTTCACCCGGGCCTCAAGTCCAATTCCAAAAAATGAGTTCAAAGAATTGAACTTGTCACAAAAGACATTACGCCCGGGGATTGGTTTGTTTATGGAAGTGTACTCACTGGCAATTAAATTCCCCATTGTTCCACTAGTTACGAATAGGGCAGCCTCCATTCCCAGTAATTTCGCGACGTATTTTTCTAGTCCTAAAACAATTTTGGATTAGTCGTACTCAATTATCATGAATTATCTCAATTTTCAATTTCATTTATTCTCTGGCAGTCCAGAAGTGCTTTTGTTTGCTATCTACATTGGCCTCTCCTCCACTGGATTAGAAGTACTTTCGTTAAATTATAACTCGCATTATTCCCCTCTCTTTGGAAGAACTGAAGAGATCTATTTACTTATTACGGTTGGATCTTCATTGTACACATCATCGCCCACTTCTGCATCGAACATTGCTTGCCTCATTGCTGCACATGGCTTCGTGAATGTATCGCTGCGCAAATTGACCGTCATTGCCTGAAATAAATTCCAAAACACCTCAAATTAATTAATTAAATCGAGAATACCTGATACGACAGAAAAAAATCAGCAGATTCTAATTATCCCATGCAAACAATCAACGCGAGCCAATTATCCTAACTCTTTCCAATGTATTTCCCTATTTCTAATTACCCACACGTGCACCCAAAAATTAGAGCTCTTGATAAAATCCTAGAGAATTGTCTAGACAATTCTGCCACAAATAATTAGAACTCTTGATAAAATCCTAGAGAATTGTCTACACAATTCCGCCACAAATAATTAGAACTCTTGATGAAAATCCTAGAGAATTAGCTGGGGAATTCTGCCACAAATAATTCGTTAACTCACGTCATTCTTCTGGAGCTTCCCACCTTGCGGAGTGCCATATGACATTTTGGAGGCCTGGTAGTGCAAGATCCCCGGAGGATAAAAATCTGAAACTGCAAAATCTCCAGAATCACCAACGCCAATTATCCAAGCCCCCGGACCAGAGTTCTCTGCTCTACTTTTCCCTCAGAAGCTAATGCGCCGCAGCTGTCCCTATCACTGATAACAAAGTGCATGAAGGCTGCACGTCCCCATCCCATCATCGAATTTAATTATATAACTCGCGATTTTTTTTAGATAAAAAAAATCCTCCAATCCCCCCAAGAATGCCAATCATCTGGGCGATTATCCCCAATGCAGCCTCATGAATCATCATCCATAATGTTAGATCCTTTTAGGCCCAGGTCAAGACACACCAACGGGCTCTGTCAATTTAATGTCCATAGAATTATAGTAAATTGTACCTTAATTGTACTGGTTTTACTTCACCGCCTAGTCCAAGGCCATTTGATTACACTCCGCGGGAGGTGTATCTGCGCCAAATATGGACGATCTTTACTCGATAAAATCGATGAAGATTTTCCTCTCAATTGCCCCCCTCTCCTGCCCCGCCCCCCTCACCCCTCTTTGCTCCCCCTCCGCTTGTTTGACGTTATCGCGAGAGGTAATTCCGTATTAGGGCAAAAAATCGATCGCGATTTATTTTGAGTATTTTATTTAATCTTCTGAATTGAAATGTAACCTGAGGTGCCACTTCGGCGCCCCAGGAGGGACACGAGAGAATTAAAATGAATCGCTGGAATTGCGAATTTGTTTTTTAATGATTTTTATTATTTTATCCTCATAATTTGCGAGACAAATTTGCATAAGGCGCAATGTGCGAATTACCTTCTAGGGATGTAAAGTGCGCGGTTGACATACATTTATTTACATTGCGTCATAAAGAAATGAAGCCAAAGTGAATCACTGGCCCCCGGGCGTGTGGCCAGCTCTTGCAATTGAGGTTAGGATTTTTGAATCGATTTCTTTTGATTTTTAAACAATCGGAGATTTGTAGTTAATTTTTTCTTTTTGAGGAAATCAGATGGGCCCGAGTCGAGCCGTCGAATTATCGAGTGGAGGCGGTAATTGCTGGGATTATCTCGAGCCGTGGGCAATCGGGATCTACTGCGCAGGCGTACTGCAGTGGTTTATTCAAAATTATAGCCCGCCCTTTTGGGGGATCGATTGTTGCCGCCCTCTGGAACTGCTCACCTCGATATCGGCGGGATCAAGTGATCGATCGATCACGGGAGATATTTTTAGGAGAGATCTGAGGCTTCGAGGGGATTTGCGAGGACTCGATTGAGATAATCCTCGGGCGTGAGTCATCCGCGGCTGGGGATATTTTTTATGCGAATTTTTCTCGCCTTGAAAATTGAAGGTCGCCGGGTTTTTTCGAATTTGGCGCCGGATGACTGTTCGATTTGATCGATCTATGCGGATTTGAGTCAATAGGTATTATCATCTTTATTATCAATTCTCTCCGTCTTTTCGGCCTTTGTTAATAACGACAGAAATAATTATCGAGTATCGATTAATCGACAGCAGTGAAATAATCGATTAATCGCATCTTCGATATTTCCGATAAAATACTAAATTAATCACCTGGAGATATCAATAATTTACGTAAAGAACATAAATATCAAAAGTCATTACTGATGATTTAATTTCGATAATTAAATTCCACAATTGTCTCCCTCCAGCAATTCAAAAACTCGCGCCACGGGCGGTGGCCGCCGGTTGCGAACCGGCCCACTCCCGGGGGAGGGCGTCGGTACATGAGCGGCAGTGTCAGCGGGTCTAGATTGCAGATTTGCCGACTGGAAAGCGCTGACACGAGACAGTTGATCCAACAAAGACACTAGAGTCTCTCCAGTGGCCACCAAAACGAGACACCAGCAGAATTTGAGCTAGCCCCCCCGATCTCCACCAGCAAACGCCGAATGAAAAACCGTAGACAGGCAGGCGGGGCGCAGGAGAGACGAGAGAGGGCCCAGTCGCGTTGTAACGAACGAAACGGTTGAAGTGCCGGAGTGAGACGGAGAGACTCCCAATGCCGGAGTGAAAATCCAGAGCCGGGGGTAAGAGGAGAGTGAGAGTAACAGGACAAACGTTGGGGAGCGGTAGTTTCGTGAGGTAGTTGTGTGGCAGCGGTCGTGCAAGTGAAAACGAGTCGACGGAGTAATAAAAAGAGATCTTACATGTGCCGTACAGTCGAATAAATTCCAATAAAAAAAAATTGCAACGAGGGGGACGAGAGGGGGAAGGTTTTGCGTATGTCGAGAGCCGACGAGTGCCGTTGGTGACGGGACTGGTGAAGTTTTAGTTGTTAAATAAAATAAGGTAAATAGTTGGTGGGTACTGAGGGGATCAATCGAAGCGTGAAAAAAATATATATCGAAAATACCTGACCGCTCGGTGGAAAGGAGAAGCAGAGAGAGAGAGAGAGAGGAAGGGGCCGTTCTGGTCGGCGACGTTGAATCGTTGATTATTTGACTTCTCAAACCTGGAGAAATAAAACCTCCGGCCAAACCGAGGGACGGAAAAAAGGAAAAAGCCCACGGGGACGCATTGTGTTACCAGCGCTAAACAAAAATGGCGGACGGTGATTCGAGGGTAGACCGGTCTGATCCGGAGCTACGTTACTTATCTGTGGATAGAAATAATTTTAATGATCCAGCGACTCAGGCTGAATGGACACAGAAGAAATTGGTCTGGGTGCCACATGAGACACAGGGCTTTGTTGCTGCTGGCATCAAGGGCGAGAGGGGTGATGAGGTGGAAGTGGAAATTGCTGAGACCGGTAAACGTGTGCTGGTTGCTAAGGATGATATACAGAAGATGAATCCACCAAAATTTGATAAGGTTGAGGATATGGCTGAACTAACATGTCTCAATGAGGCGTCTGTACTTCATAACCTCAAGGATCGGTATTACTCGGGACTTATTTATGTGAGTAGATGTCTTATGATCATTGTTTATTGTTTTTATGCTTTCATGGGGTCTCTGGGGAGGATTGGGCCCCGGCCGAGGGAGACGTCGTTAGGCCGGGGGTCTCCGGCCTTGCACTCCGTGACCTCAGGCCTTTTTTCCAATGATTCACGTCTGGAAGGTCAGTGGTAATCAGTCGGAGGACGTAGGGACTGGCTGGGGTGGACTCTGGGAAAATCCTCGGTCTTTTTTGGGGGGGGGGGATTGTCATTGTCAATGGCATCTGTTGCATTTTATTCGGCCCCGTTGAGAGCCGACTGAAAGCTAACATCAATTTTTGGTGAATATCTCCAGATTCGAGCCCGTTAGCGAAATTTTCATCTGATTATTTTTTTTCCAGCTTAATGAGACCTACAAATGAGCTCCTCACAAAAAAATCGCTATCTCAATCGCAATCGCAGATACTCGGCAAAAACTAATTTTGATGTTGAGTCAGTCTTCTTATCTCCTTTTACTACTTCACCTCTAACTTCGCGAGAGGCATAAAATTCCTTGGAATGTAATCTCCATCGCCCTTGGGTATATTTTATGCGTTATGATTCAATAGAGTTATAAATCCCGGCATCAGCCGTAGAATAATCCGGAATTTCTCTCGCATTCCAGCGAATAAATTGAGCATTTTGTTTTTCTTTTGACATTTTTAAATGACCCAGAGATATCTGCGTTATTAAAGTGCCGGCCGGTAGTTGTGGATGTAATAATGGAGTGACAGCCGACTGTCATTCACCCAGGGCCGGCTGAAATGTCTAGAAATACCGCTGAGACCCACGTGAAACTATTTATTTATTCATTCATTCATTTATTTCTCGTTCAAGTGATTCGTTTTTACTCGCTCACTCTATCGCTGGGACTCTCCCACTCATCTTCACTCTATTTATCACTGGAACATCTTCCTCGGCTCCCTGGGTGTGCAACGCTGGCAATGCTACGAATTTTCAAGATATATAAAAACTTTTTGCATGAAAGTCACTCGCCATTGAGGGACTCGATGTGTCAATTTTTCTTTTTCTCGTCATCTCACTCCGGCAATTCAACTCTCACTTTCGGAGCTGTGGCATGTGTGGTTGTTTAGTGTTGTTGTAAATTACCAATGGCGGAGGTAAACGCCCCGGTTTACCCGCAAATTACTCGCTATTTTGCAATCGTCTTTTTCTCATCCAAATTCTTGGTGATAATTTTTTTTTATGCCGCTCTCTGCACTCCTGTTGTGGGTATTTTGTAAGATTTTATGGGGGGGATTTTATTTATTTTATTGCGGGAATTTTTGGATTTTTTTTTAACGGGCAATTCGGATTTTTTAAATCAGATTTAAACACCTCAACAGTTGCAGGAAATTTGAACTTTCGTTGAAATTGAATAAAATCGGGGGAAAATGTTGCAAATATTTTTTTTTCGCTCTAATAAATTTTAGAAAATAATTAAAAAATTAGGGACTGTTTGGAGGATTGAAATGAAGTGGAGGCAAATTATGGAAATGATTTTTTTACTTCCTCTGGGAAGCGAGAGAGGATTTTTCAATTGAATTTCTCGATCTAAAAATAAATTGTTAATTTTTCGCGGTATCCTCGTAGACGATAAGACAATAGTTTGCACACTAGAAGTCACGACTCGTGAATCATCCAGAATTCAATGCTCAGTATCATCGACGATTAAGTGTAATCTCAATGCGCTCAGTGACTCGTGGATGATTAGACAATTTTTTTTAGGATTCTTTCTGAGATGTTTTGCTGTCTACGTCAGACGCTCAATTGAAATAATGAAATCAATTGGAAAAACGGTATCAGTTAATGTCATTGAATCGGCGATTACGACAATCTAATGGGGTTTCAATAATTCATTGGGATTTTTCCAATCGAACTCTTCCTCCAATTTTTCTTCTAAAAAATACGATAAACTCTGGAACTCTAGGATTATTTCTGAACATTATCATTTTATTTTTGTCATTGCGGGTATTATTCCAATCGCGGACAATTATTTCGCCCAATCAAACCAAAAATCCCTGAACTACCGATTTTAAAAAATAATTTCCTAGCTCACGTGAAAAATCAATTTCTTGCCTTAAATTTTCGTTTATTGTCGGAATATTTACACCAGGAGTCTTGACAACTGTTGCAAGGATGCTCCCACAATCTGCCCGCGTTCATTCGCATTTTAAACCTCCAGTTTTATTTCCTCTTATTTTTTTTTTTATTTTTTCCCATTTTATCTCCAACGTCCGAGTCACGCCCGCAGTTTGGCTCTACTGGTAAAGCAGTTCGGTCTAGCGATAAGGCGGCCCGATAAGATACTGAATTTGTGTTGCAGCTGGTTCACGAAAGAGACAAAAAGATTCTAGGGGATCCATTGTTCTTGAGGATTATTTTTCCTCCTCCCAAACATCAACAATCCAATTTCTGCAGTCCTAACCGACAATTTATCCCACTTTATTAATCCATTAAACCTCATAAAATTTAATTTTAACCCGAGACTTTCCCCAGAATTTTCCTCCAGCCAATTATTAAAATTATCCGACCAATTGAATCAACCCTTCAACCAACAATTTCACCCCAGCCAATTATTAAAATTATCCAACCAATTGAACCAACTCTTTAATGAAAAATTCTACTCCAGACAATTATTAAAATTATCAAACCAATTGAACCAACTCTTTAATGAAAAATTTTACTCCAGCCAATTATTAAAATTATCAAACCAATTGAACCAACTCTTTAATGAAAAATTTTACTCCAGACAATTATTAAAATTATCAAACCAATTGAACCAACTCTTTAATGAAAAATTTTACCCCAGCCAATTATTAAAATTATCAAACCAATTGAACCAACTCTTTAATGAAAAATTTTACTCCAGACAATTATTAAAATTATCAAACCAATTGAACCGACCCTTCAACGAACAATTTCACCCCAGCCAATTATTAAAATTATCCAACCAATTGACCCAACTCTTTAATGAAAAATTTCACCCCAGCCAATTATTAAAATTATCAAACCAATTGAACCAACTCTTTAATGAAAAATTTTACTCCAGACAATTATTTTAATGAAAAATTTTACTCCAGACAATTATTAAAATTATCGAACCAATTGAACCAACTCTTTAATGAAAAATTTCACCCCAGCCAATTATTAAAATTATCAAACCAATTGCAACCAACTCTTTAATGAAAAATTTTACTCCAGCCAATTATTAAAATTATCCAACCAATTAAACCAACCCTTCAACAAACAATTTCACCCCAGTCAATTATTAAAATTATCCAACCAATTGACCCAACTCTTTAATGAAAAATTTTACTCCAGACAATTATTAAAATTATCAAACCAATTGAATCAACCCTTCAACCAACAATATCACCCCAGCCAATTATTAAAATTATCCAACCAATTGAATCAACCCTTCAACCAACAATTTCACCCCAGCCAATTATTAAAATTATCAAACCAATTGAACCAACTCTTTAATGAAAAATTTCACCCCAGCCAATTATTAAAATTATCAAACCAATTCTTTAATGAAAAATTTTACTCCAGACAATTATTAATATTATTCCACCAATTGAATGAACCAGATGATGTTGTAATTGACCGGAGGATGGCTTGTTCTTCCAATCTGATTTAATTGTAATTCGAATTAAACTCCAGGGTAGACAATGGAGGGGGAGGGGGGGAGATAATGGGTATTCAAACGACCCAGGCAATTTCATCTCGACCGAAGATGAGATCTCCTTCCGCATCCTACACGTTTGTAATCGAAATAACCCCCCCCTCCCCCCGTTGTTACTGGTATCTTCCATTTTCATCTCCAACAAATTCATGCAATTATCGTTACTCAGCGATAAATCTCCGTCGGACAACGACTCGAGACTATTCAAATCCCCGGGGGGGATTACTTGGAGTGGAGCGATGAGACAATTGATGTTTTGAAGAATGTCTTTAATTTTTTTTGCCCTCCCTCGTTTTGTTAATGCCGCAATTATTTAGTTTTTGTCTTGAGAGATGTTTATGATCGCGAGGAAGATGAATTACTTCCTCCGGGGCCGGGGGCTTCGTCAATCAAAAATCGGGGACCGGGAGGCGACGGGAGGATGAGTCAATTTCGGTTTCGGAAGCAGAAATCGAATTGGGTTGGGGGTTTTTTTTTCCCCCCGCTAGTTTGGGGCGCGAGGGGATTTTGGAGGGAGGCCTATCGTCGGGAGGACGAGGGGCGAGGAGGGGAGAAATTTTAATGAGGGGGGAGATTTTTGTCGCGGGTTTTGGGAATTTTGGGGAAATTTTTACTGGAGTTTATGGGGATTTCTGAGGTTTTTTAAAAGCCGGGGTTTTTTTTTAATCTGGTTATGAGGATTGAGATAATTAATTGTGGGTGGAGACAGCTCGTTATTAATTCACCTCACCTGTATTTTTTTTTCCGTGCGGAAATTACAGAGGATACCTCAATATAATTCCATTTTTGATTACATCATTGATGATTTTTTTTCCGACTATCATACCCGGTAATTTTGATTGATGATTGTTAAATCATTTGTCGATATGCGTTCTCGTACTTCTGAGAAGTTTGATTGTTTATCGGGTTTTGTTGTAAAAATAGGGGGAAGAGGAAATAGTATTTTTTTTTTTTTCGGTTTCTCCCGGGGAGTGGAGGGTTTGCGAGCGTTTTCGAGTCGCGCCTCGGGAGCCTCTCGGTCCTCTTCCTCAGTGAGTCATGCGTCACGGATTCGGGCCGGAGCCATGGGCAGAGGTGCGAGGATGGCGACCGGACACAGCGACGCCAAAGACGCGGTGAAGACGGACAAAAAAGGGGGAGTAGACCTGGAGATGACAGTTTCGCAATTCCTCGCCGGTGAGGTCTCACTCTCGCGAGAAAATTCGTAGATCGGGTAAACCGAGCAGCGGACGCGTCGAAAAATCGCAATTTATTCGGCGCGTCTAGCTCCGTCGGTTGATAATTATTCATTACTAGCGCCGTTGCGGCCGCTATGTTGACGCTTTTTTTGTTATGTTATTTTTTTTTCATTATTTTTTCAGTAGCATTCCTCCATTAATGAATTTCTTCGTATCGTTCTTATTATATGTCAAGATAAATTAAATCATTATCCATTTTCATTAGGTTATCACTCAGTCAATTACAGCAAAAATTTGGGTTTGTTCATTTCGAAAAAGAAGCCAAGCACAAAAATTTTCAAATTTCTAACTTTAATAGCCTCCAAAATCATATGAATTAATTTGCACCCCTTTCAACCCTCCATGGCTTGATTTTCAAAAAGAGAAAAATTTGTATTTGTTCGTTTCGAATATGAAGCCTTTATAGAAATTTTCAAGTCTCCCACTTCAACCATTTCCAAAAGCATCCAAAAAAATATGCAACCCCCGTCACTCCCTCAGTGGGTGAATTTCAACATCACACACGCCTCACCCCTTCAAGTATCAAATTTATCTAATGGATT
>JAPYZN010001257.1:0-31144 GCA_030522865.1 Psyttalia lounsburyi
GAAATACTAGAGAGAATCTTCACAACAATTGAAAAAATCCTAAGGATTTTGAATATTCATAAAAATTTATATGTTTACACAAAAATGTTTACTTCATATCATATCAAAGTCGAATTTGGTTAAATATGATATATTTATTTTCGAAAAACCAATTTTATTTTGAACACAGTTATTGCTGGGTTGAGAACGGGAAGGACCGCAGATGTATACATATAAACTTGCGGTTGTATCAAAAGACCAGTTAGTAGTTACCAGTACTTACCAGTACTTACTTAGTAGTTACCAGTGAATTTGAAGGGATGCGGTGGATTGATTACATAGTATTATTCCTATTATATAATATTGTTTGTAGATTACATCAAGGAAGGTTGCCCCATAAATTCAAGAACTTTCAGCATTTAAAATTCGCAATATTTATGTATATATTGTAGACATCCTATATCTATTGTAATTAAATTTATCTAATTTCATTCAAAAGAAAACACGCTTTAATTTCAGATTTATGAAGATCGCAAATTAAGAATTTCAAAAATCTTAAATAACAATTTGAGATATGAAAATGTCCATTGATCCTGCTCAAAGTCTCAAATGGAGCTTGAATTCTTAATCTAAGATCTTTGCAGTGTATGGTTAGTGAATCAAATCTTTCAACAACTACTTATGCTTATTATGGATTGACTCACAGTAGACAATCATCGGTCTCTCCCTGCTTACATCATGAACCCAAGTGAACACGTTGCACTTATAATCCCCCGTATGATTGATATTGAGATTATTGATTTTCATAGCCCGATACATGGTTGTTGGCTCATCGGTAGCTTTATATCCAACTTCGATGTGATTATCGAGTTCATCGACCATCGGTGGGAGGCCATAAATCCACTGATACAGAAGGAGAGTATCATTAACGAACCATTTCACTACCAGTCCGCTCGTCGATGAGTTCTGCAAATCATAGATGCAGTCGAGTATCACAGAAGTGTTGTCACCAGCCTCAACGACACGTGGAACTTTCAACTCTTTAATCACCACCTCCGGTGAGCCCTCTGCAATTAAGAAGAAAAAACAATGACAAATAGAGGAAATAAATTGAGACATTTTTCACACGAACAAAAAATTCGTATTTCCTTGTTTAAAATGTAGGAAGAGAGCTCAAAATCTGGTCTCTTATCACACTGAAGGATCTGCTGGTCATTCTCCAACAGTTCACGAGGTGTTGATTAAGTCGGTCGCATGCAAATTGTTCTTTCCCCCCCCCCCCCGCGCTCTCTCACCCATCCACTCTCTTTTCTGTTAAATCCACCTTTCTCTTTCTTTCATCCCCTCTCGTCTCACTGTTTCTCTCAAATGGGCTCTTAAACGGTCTACCGCTATCGACCGGACGAAGCTTCCATTATACACAGGGCCACTACATACTCTGACTCTCGCTGCCGTAATTATATGCAATTCATCACAATCAAGACGAGGGAGAAGGGGGCAATATCGGACAACGAAAACAGAGGAGAAAATAAAATTGAATTTATATCCCGACTTATCTGCGGAATATATTGGATGAAAAATGTGATGGCCCCTTTTCCGATATAAAGATATCCTCGATGCATATACTTGGTGATCTGAGATTTTTTCCCCACATCTCTTAATGGCTAAACTCGACGCCACAATTGAAATGGTTTAGTTAATTCTGGTATGAATATTCACGGATTTTTTTAAGTCAAGCGGATATAAATTATCACGAAATGATATTCCCCCCATTTCTGGCCGATTTATTCTGTCCGAGCTGCCGCTGAGCCAACTGTAATACTACATGCCCTAGCACCTCAGTTCCCATTGGATTTTACTTTCGATAACAGAACATTTTTCAATAATAAAGTAAATGGTCTTGGGATTATGAGTAACTGATATTAATGTCCTACTGTGGTAACCCCATCGATATCATTAAACCGGGATAATCCGGTAGAATGGATATGTGTACATGAATAAAAGAAATCTATCTGAATCAATTCACCGGCTCAAAGGTACCAGTATCCTTATCAGAAGAATTAAATACCCGCTTCCACCCCTACCAGAAAAAAGAAACGTGAAGAAAAACAGGGAATAAGAAAGAAATTATATGCTCACTGAGATATACAGACAGTAGTTGAACGGTCTTCTCGTGGAAATCTTAATTTCCTCTCAAACTGATTTCCAACAAACTTCAAAATACTTGATAATCGATAGGTCTGCACGAAAATTTTCTCATTGACCCCATCGACTTGAGTAAACTTGAATTCGTCAAAATGTATACGTACGTTTAAATTGTAAATTGAAGTTACGATATCGATCTGAATACAACTAAATTGACATTTTGACATGCGGTTATGACCTAATTAACCAATACTTTTAATCTAAACAGACGAAGGCCAATCGTCCAGACATTCCCCCGAGTCTCAAAACTGTACACAGAGAGAAATCTAATAACAGAACTCGAAATTTGTCGGTTACCCGAATTGTCGTTACAGGATGGCTCGTAATATTCGAACTACCCCATTAAAGTTACTGCTGATGAATGAAATATACAAGAACTGAAACTGGTAATCCCATCACCGGCCATTCATTTCCAGAGGTTCTGGTATACGGGGGAAACCTCTACCGATTTTTTTTTATAAAAATACAATCAGAAAAGAACGCACATAAAATGCAAGAGTGGAATTGGTGGGGGCGAGGTGGCGAGAGAGAAAGGTGTAGTGGAGTAGAGGGCGGTTGAGGGTGGGTATACCCAGTCGTAATTTAAACTAGGCGGCTGCATGAAAAGAAATGGTCTCGTAATACATAAATTCAATATTACCCCGTCACCTCCCTGAGGCGCCATCCAACTTGGAGACTCAGCGACGCCTTTGCTGCAACCCCCACCCATACATTATATGTACATTTCCCCGCCTCTCATCTTTACCATGTAAAATCCGTGGTACAACGCTTGCCCCAGAGTAATTTGAGTTTGTATCTCACTTTTGGACGTGTGAGGGGAAAAAATTGATAGAAATCATCAGGTGTTCTTGTGTAAGAACGAACAATTGAGGTATTGCATTGGAGTTAAGGGGGCTGCAAGGTGTTACACAATTTAGAACTTATTCAAGACTCACTAACACTCTGGGGAAAGCTCCTTGGCGAAAGGTGGTCTACGGGGTGTTACCAAGACCCAAGATCCACGTTCGTATACACCACTGAAATTATAAGGGTTACGGTCATAGCAACATTTCACGTAGCATGTGAAAACCACGTTACTCTTCGCTACCCCCTAGTCTTACCACCTGTGTATGCGTTTATGTACGTATATTGGTTGAGTAATATATGTGCTAGCGACTAGCACTCTTTACTGTGATTGCATGCTTGCCTGACCCCCCCTATGTCTTCATCTGTTGAAGGAGAAAACGCCCACGTAGTCCCTAAGGCATCCTGCCTGCGAGCTAATTGAGTTGCACCACTTCCTCCAACCGATCAACTCCCATTGGCAAACTCATTATTTTTATCTCGATTGCATTTATCAATTTCATCGATAAAAAGTTTTTAGTTGCCAATGACTTCACTCGATATTTCCTTTCTAAGCTCAGCTTTTCTTTCCTTCTTCGATAACTTTCCAATCTACCGACGGAATTGATTATTAATCTTTAATTAAATTAAAGTGCAACGGGAGAATATTTCTCTCTTCGTTATTTCATAGTGAATGCTAGCATTGTGATCACTCAAACAATTCAGACGAAATGAAAATATATTTCTGATAAGCATAAAAAAATTTCTGAAATGGGGTGAGCAGAAAAGGGTTGAGAGTCAAGTGACTTTGCCAAAGTCGATATTTTAGGAACTAATCATTACCATAATTGGATATCAAGGAGTTTCTACACTATATATCATCAGTAATGTACATTGAATAAATTTATTAACTTTCCAAAAATTAACTCAGTATCCATAATCGGTTTACTTTTCTCTATCCACATAAAAAATTTTAATTCCCCACCAAATTGACAATTAGCTTTTAATATAATTAGAGTATCATATCACGAATAAACATTTCACATCCGTCATCATTTGAGATCGGAGGTAGTTATCCCGATATATAATGAAATCACCCAGGTCCACAATCCTTGAGATCTGACATAGCCACTATCTCAAGAATGGTGTACCTCGTGTAGTCACGTTGTGAAAGGAGATTAGATGGCTCGACGACGGCTTTTGAGCTAGATTGCACTCTGGTTCTCGAGTACCGAGGAAAGAGCATGTTATACTCGGTGTAACCCCCAACGAGTTTTCGTTTGTAAATGTGAGTTCCTTCTCCTTAACCCTTCGCTGATGAAACAAGTAACCGACACTTTTTTCCTTAACATCTCCGCTGGTTTTGAGAATATTCACCAATTTGAGGATCATTTTCATTCAGGTACGGGGCACATTTTCTGGTAGACTTCCTTCATTCTTTTCTTATTGTGTCGCCCTCGGGAAATCATATTTGAACAATCTTGAGAGAGCTCTTGGTGTTCAAAGTAGCACGATATAGGCAATGCGTCAACTTCAAATGAGGCTCTGCTATACTAGAGTGACCAGCACGAGATTGACTTTAACCGTGTCACTAATAAGACGTGACAAGTGCAATAACGTGACTACAGTGACCACACAGAATGCGGAGAAGGTACAAGAGTACTAGTACTCGTTTGTTCTGTCCACGAGGAAGGGAAAGGGTTTTGGAGGCTTTTGTGAAAGTTTTTTTTTTTCATTCGTTGATCGAGCGGTGGCTCGCGTGAATTTAGCCATTAAACAATGCTCGATGTTACATTGTAGTGGCCTGAGGTGTATTTGACACGAAGAGCAGTTGTACATAATCGGTGTATGGTAAACTTATACGAGCTGCGCTTTGTCGCCTGCAATGGCTTAATTCCAAGGTGAATGACGAGAAGGAAGCGAGTATAGCATAATCCTTCTCTTTCCTTCACCTAGACAAGCGGAAGATCTTTCTATCTAATTCGTTCCTGATGCAGTCCTTACAAAGGACTTTAGCCTCATTTACTCTCATTTCGTTTTTTCTCCTCCGTTCAGTGCTTTTTTTTATTTTCTTCTTAAGCTCACTTCTTCTCGCTTCAGCTTTTAACTTACGAAGGGCTCAAAGTCACGTATGAGTCGTAAAGTAGATCGCTAGCCATGCGAACACGTTCCTTCGTCGACACGCGTTTAGCTTTCATAATGAAGAAGGTAAATTCACTCGGGAATCAGTTGAAAAAGGAAAATTTGTGGATAGGTAAAAAAATTGCAACGGATCAATTAAATATTGAAAAGATTACAGAAATCATGTCTATTTTAATAGTCAGTTCCACTTTGTCAAGGGATCATCAGAAGTATTGAATATTTTAGCTGCTAATTATGTATAACTGCTACCTCACCTTCAATTTTATTGAAATTTGGCAGTCTATTAGATGGCAGGGTGTAGATTATGGATCTGAAATAATTGTTTGTTGGAAACAATTCGATTGAATGTTACGAGCTGTGGATCATCATGCACCTCACCATTCTCTGCGTGACCCAGGGCCAAAGGCGAGGATGTGGTGATGTCTGATCCCATAGACAACACATGTTGGTACAGTGATAGATATATGAGACAATGGAAAGTTGATGATAGCACCAGACAATACCAATTGTTTCATTATTGATAATATAAGATCATAAATTTAGTGTTGAGACGACTCCATTTATAGTTAATTTCAAGTAAGTTCTATCTTTGTTGCTAAAATCAATGAGTGCATCGATTCACCCGTTGCATCCCTATTATCTAATCTTTGATTTGTTCATTTTTCAGAAATTATCTCGACATTTGTCTGTATAATGATATAGTTTCAGTCGTAAATATTGGTTTATCTCCCACGAAACGAAAAAAAGAGGTACGTCCGGAGAGACAATAGCACGTATATCGCTTTCCGTCGCTGTTCGCCGAATGATAAAGCTATTTTCCGGTTGTACCGACATTGTTAACCGTGTGTTCTAGCCATTATGTTTACAAACAAAATTTGTAATCCACAGAAACAACTGCCTCCCAGTGAGGTTTTCTCTGAAACTATAGAATGATAGAGATGACAGCTTTTAAAGCCCGGATGTAATCTGTAGTTCGTAACCTAGAAATCGTATTGACTAATTACAAGAAAAATAATTATTAAATCACAAGCAAACCTCATTTAGGACCCTGTGCATGATTTCTGCAAGTCGGAAAGTAGGTCTGCTGAAGATTTGATCATTATTTCACGTGTAATCAGAGTCGGCTATTTCGAGGTGATAAATTATTTCACCCAGCACTCAGGGCATCCGAAAAAGGTTCACCTATTGCGAGGAACTCATGGAAATCCGCGATTGAGGATAATTCGAGTTCTATATCTGGCCAAATGTGAATAATACACTGACAGAAAAACGTACTGTTGACTGAAAACGGAATTCTTGGGTCAAGAATATTTTTTACTATCACATAATTCTTGAGCCAAACTTTTTCTCTTGTTCCTCAAGTACTTTTCATTGTCGAGAGCAGGATAGTTATAAGGTTTTCTTTCCCTCGACAACGTGCATACTTAAGGGACAAGAGAAAAGATTCAAAAGGCTCAAAAATTATGTGATAGTTATAGTATATTTCGTAACAAGTGAAAAAAAAGGGTTTGTGGCGGGTGGGAGGTTTATATCACTCGCCTTCGGCTCGTGATATAATGCCACGAGTCAAAAACCACTTTTTTCACCAGTTACGAACAAAATTTTTCATCTCAATGTGTCGAAAAAGTTACGTTTCCGACACAGCGCGATGAAAAAAATATTCTTGAACCAAGAATTCCGTTTTTCTGGATAATTCATGCACAGCTCGTGCCACAGCTATTAATATTCTATTATCTTTAAGGGGCTCAATTGCTTCATTATAATAGAGACGAACAATGAATGATTGTTTCGATTATTCAACTTTTATTCATTCTCTGATTAGTTTATAAATTTCGATAACTGCTTGTTATTGATTGATCTTTATCGTTTTTTATGGTCTGAAGTTGAAGCAAAGAACTACTAACCATTGTTGAGTGCCATATAGATAATTTAAAAGTTGTCTATCATAAAATGTTTTTCAAAGCAGACTGACAAGCGCCATGCAGTTTTTGGAATTCGATCGGATTACACTAAATTACTGCAAGCGTGAATTTTCATTGCTGTTCAATTTGTTTCAGTTGGAGTACACTTTTTTGGTAAAATTTCATCCAAGGAGCGCACGCCTGGATAATCTAGTGTTTCAAATATTACAGATGCATTTCAATGAGACATTAATTGCAGTTTGTAATTTAACATTTGCTTACTGCTCGAAACGTTTTACTAATTTTATACTTGATTAAGGGGGTTTTACACCTCATCCATTTTTTCAGTAAAAATTTATTGTAAATTTTATAGTTAGAATTATTCTGGATCCTATTCTACCTCCTCCAAATCCCATCCAATATTATCCTGTGATGTCACGAGAATGTGGAAAACTATATAAGTTCCGTTCTTTGATGTGAAAATTATATCCAACAATTTATTATGCAGAGGATGGGTGGCAATAGAAACGAGAGTCAAATAATCAAACAACCGGTTTTTTTATATTGTCTTGGATGATCGTTGGATTACAACACTATTGAAATTTTTTTTGTAAATTAAGAAACTAATTTACGTGAATCTTCTATATTATGAAATTGCATTCAATAAAAACCAAGTCATTCAATTCGATTCATTAAATGTCGTATTTAATTTGAAAATTGAAGATAATTGAATTCTGTGAAACGACCTCCACAATTCAACTGAATTCAAATTCATTTTCTGGACACTATTAGTATTGAAAATACGTCGTGCAGAAGATGTTATTTCAACTAAAAATACATGACATATATATTTTATCCATTTGAAATGTCTTTCCCATTGGTTCCTTCATCCAATTAGGAAAATTGCGGGTTCTTTTACCATTAGAACTACGTATTTTAAATCCCGGATAGATTTCATTCACCTATCAGGCTTGAGTAAAGTTTTCTATAAAAACTCTGAATAACGGAGATCTCTAATATAAAACTATAAATTGAATTTCAATGTTGAAGTACTAGATAATCATAATTAATTACTTTTTACTGAGGTAAAAGCAGAAAAATGCAGAACTCCATAGGAGGCCGGGAATGAAAAAGTAGCCAGAGTATGCATGGCTGGGCGATCCTCGTAAAAGCATGCGGGGGGGATATGCGGGACACTGTATGCGTGTCGAACGAAGGAAAGGCCAGGTGGGTGAGCAGCCGACTGTGCTTCCGGTTCCGGACAACGATAATCGCGCGTGCCTCCAAATATTACAAACTTCCCGTCCCCCTCCGCCAAAGTATATCTTATTATGATGACTATTTCAATTCAGAGCACTGTACCCTCATTTTCCTCCTAATTCATTAGTTCATGAATGCCCTTTGATGAATTGACATAATTAACTGTTGCGAGGCATGTGAATACTCGTCTTCTCCATTGAGTTCAAGGTCCATAACCGAGTGGCGAATGGGAAGTGGTCAACGAGACGAATGTGAGAGAGAATAACAAAAAAATTGGGATAATAACTAGTCGTTGACGACTCTCTCGAGGTCGTCCGCAACATTCAGATCATATATTAGTTTACTTTCACTATTCATGTGAAATGATGATTCCCAAAAATCATGATAAAACATTTAGTCATTATGGGCTAATGCATTTCTATCGATTTGGTTGGTAATGCTGATACTCCCGAAATGTACTTTTATTGATGATACTATAAAAGCATGACTAAATACACAGTTTTAATTATGTACTATTTTACACTATTTAACGGGACAAAACTGAGAAATTCATTTTTAAAAATCGTAAAAAAATCGATATCTAAAATTTGAATGATTAGAAATGCTTCTTTAATGTCATTTCCGCTACTCTCTGAGCTAAGTTATACTTATTAATTATAAACCACATTGAGAGGCCTATGCTTTTCACACAGTTATATTTTTAGGCTGAATGTGGGGTAAAGTTGAGACATTCTTGAAAAACTTAAATAGGAAAGTACTCTTGCATATTGACTCCTTCTTATCATCCTCTGGGTTAAATATTTAAGCAGAACAAGTAAATTCATAATATTACCATAGGCTTAGAAATAAAAAATGACAAAATGTTCAGCCAAAGAAAAAGTAATAATTAAATAAGAAATGACTAAATGTACAAACAATATGTTTAAGTATACACTCTTGTCAATCTGTATCTTTCTTTTTTTTAGCAGAATAAACCAGGTCATTTGAATGCTATAAAAAAAAAATGTGGGGTAAATTTCCGAAGATTTAATTGAGATTTTACCGTGAATATAAAAGAGGTCTCTGTCATTTTATTTTTATACTCCATTCTTTTGTAAAGATTGGTATATTAATGGCGACTGAATAATTCAAAATAGTAATTGTAAGAGAAGAAGTTACTATATAATCTCTTATTTCCAGTGAGGTCTTCTACTAATATGTACACATACTTTCTTCAGATTTCGTTTCTGTGTTGGAAGTTGAATATTTCTATATTATTTACTTCAAAATCAATTTATTTTGAAAATCTAATTCACCGTCAGCCAGTCTCAAATTTTGCTACTAACTAACTTATCATCTTCCACATTAAATTTTATTAATTAGTATGCTTATGTTGACACCATGTGGGCGTTAATTATTTCTCCATTCATTACTTAACTTGAGAATTACCAGCAGCTATAAGGTAATTATCATCGCAACTTCAATTGAATGGCTGTTCAAATTCATGGCATCGAATATTGTATTGAGCTCGGAATCTGTTAATGTAGGCCAAATTCCAATTCCTGCGGAGATATGCAAACGAGAATAATAAAAAATTAGAATAACAACCAGTCGTTGTTGATTGTTCCTCGGGGTCATATGCGGCATGCAGATCATATACTAGTTGGTCACTGACGCACATCAAAAAGCATTCTTGGATCGGGCCAATGTGTCATCTGCCGTGGTTTGTTACTATTTCATATATAAAAGTCAAACACAAAACTCCACCATTCCCCCATGAATTCAGCCATGAATATTTAAAACTTTATATCACAGTTTGTACATTTTATATGGCGTAATAACGAATCATTGCAATTAATTAATTCCACTGTGACATCCCTAAACATTATCAATCAAAATACTGTCAAACTTGGACAAACTGCTGCAATAATTTAACTGGACATACTGTAAATGAATGAGAAACAATTTCGTTCATTTGAATAACTTTTAGATGGTTATAAATTATATCCAGTCCACGTTCACATGTAACTCAGAGTACATGACATTTTCCAGAAAGCGTCATAACCCGGCTTCAACTTTTCAAATTCGTTGCTTCATTTCAATTTCAATTCAATTTCAATTTTATCAGGAGAGTGACGCGTTCTGTACCTTTCCACCTTGAAAAATATTCAGTTGACGAATTATATATTTTATATAATGAACTGCATTACGGCATAAATCAATGAATAATAAAACTATATCTAAATGTATATACGGGTTAAATATATTTTGTCCATATTTTATATATACTGAAAACATATATTAAATTGAGGTTTTCCATGAATTATTTTAATTGAAACAGAGGTAAAATACGAAAATATCAAGGAAAATCGTAGATATATATCTAATGTGTTCACGTAATTTTCCGACAAAAAACAAATTTATAAAAAAATCCTAATCAGTCATCGTTTATCATATTATCCCATGTGTCTTTGTCCTTTACATGTTTGATAACTCTTTAGTTACTAGTTTAGTCTCTGGTAGGGCCTAAAATTCAAAACGTCTGCCCAAGTGGTGAAAAAAAACATTGATATTACCACATAATCGAGATAAATACAAGCAATGTAGTAAATTTACAGCCTTCGGTAATGTACATATTAGGTGGGATATTTGATCCGATTGAATTGAGCCTCTTCCTCATGTTAGCTTGGTGCCACTGAGCCAATCATTAAATCCAACCTGGCGCAGAAATTGGCAAACAAATTAAGCCACATAAACAACCGGCGTCCAAAATCGTAATATATTTATCAAGAATAAATACATAATGGTGAAATTACATTGCCTCATCAGTGTGGATGTTTATGGGTGAGATTTCACACCGGAAATTAATGATCGGATGTATCCCTTCAACGTTGAAAGTCACGTATTGAATTTACCGTCTTGAATATCACATACCAATCTGGCAACTGAGATTAGCAAACGGCATTTAAGGCTTCGAACGTGATCACGTTACGAACACATTTATAATATAGGCATATATAATGGAGAGTTTATCAGTGCAACGTTAAACCGTTCAATGTCGGGTATGCTGGACAACCGATCGGGGAAGTCAAACAGATGAACACATGCAAAGACTTTATACCGGCTGTGTAATGTAATCAGATAGCCAAACCAGCGATGTGGTACAAGGACTGCAATTAGCCCTATGTATATTCTTAGTCGGGATGTATTTGCATAGAAGCCATGACAATTCATGTTGCTGAATAGTCGCCTCACTGTCTGACGATTATTGCCCAGTGTTTTCAAATGAAATCAATATATGAGCTTTAATCAGCTTTAAAATAAAAATCAATTATTAATTGAAGAAATTCAAATACTTGTCGATTTATTTAATAATAGATAGGAATGTCCTAACGCTCTTATAAATTTTGAAAGGTAACTAATCATCTTGTTTAGGTGAGATGAAGAGGCCCTTCCATACTTATTACTGTTATTGAAATTGATTGATCTAGAAGATTTTTTTAAAGCGACTTTCAATGAATCACAATCTCGGGAAAATTAACATTATATTTTTCTCAATACTTATGCAATATTTCGGAGAAAAGTATGGAATTGGTTAGTTTTGAATGGATAATGGGCAAGTGTGCATGCTCAAACGAAATTAATACAGTCATTTCTTTTTCTGAATATATGAATACATAAGTAGTAAGGCGAGATTCTGGTGTTTTTTGTAAAAATATTAGAAAAAGTGGAAGATCTGGAGATGCATATTGAAAAACAAAAAAAAATCGAAGTAGGAGTTCTGGAGATATTGAAGAAAATATTTTTTTTATTTCCAATTCAATATCTCCCAAGGTAGCTCCCATCCCAGATCCCATTTAGTTCATCTTTGAAACCAAACATTGTCATGGTCGAAGCAAACTTCATTTCAACTTCATTTTTAAGAAAAATTAGACATTCGAAAAATCAAACGATTTTAATGCTTCCATTTGGAAGCAAAAAGAATCCCGTAGGGTGTACTGTAGAAAATTATCAGTGAAGTGCCAATATGATACCATATTTTAATAATCAAAATCAATTAAATAGTTGGATATAATTTTACCACTGTGGTATATTGAATCATAAGCATTCGTTTGAATAGATTGGAGTTTTTTTTATTACATATGCGATGTGGCAAAATAAATTGTTTAATTGATTGCCAATATGTAGCAGAGAAAGGAATTTCAGCGAATGTAGTGGGTATGTCAATATGCATCAGGACTTTAATTAAAATGTGTTTTCAATTCAGTGATTCCCGATATTTGCTGGTTGCTCGGATCAAGAGTTATTCGCGACATTTTCAATATTTTACAGAAATTTGTACTGCAACAAAAATAGCATGATGAAATTATATGGGTACATTTGCCTAAAATTCAGACCTGAATGAGTCTGGTCTTGTAAAACGCATGATCCGTAACTTATTGAATAACCGGTCAAAACATAAAGAAATTGCCCATATATGTAGGTAATTAAGGAAACCAAGGAAGATGTGTACGTTCACTCAATCGTCATTAGCGACGATGATGATGTTCTCATTATCATCAACTGTCAGCATTACAAGGACGATATTTAATTAATATTTTTATGTTACTAAGTTTTTCGAGTGATTATGCCATTAAACTCACCCTTAGTAGAATTCGGGTAAAATCTAATTACATATTAGGCCAGTAGGTGTTTACTGCAAAATGAGAAGACATCGGGCAAAGGACCACTAAAACGTAAGGGAACAGGGGTGTTAACGGTTACATTTTCATGCTGAGAACCCTTTGAAGAATCGACTTTTTAGTCAAATGATTGTTTGCAATTGTTGTTTTGCAGTAAGAACAATAATTATTATTATAATCATTCAAATATCTAGTTTTTTAGTCACAGGTTTGATTTGTCATTGGCAAATAGAAGTTGTAAAAAACGGAGTTGCCATTCATATGGGCCACATCGATTACCCCCAATCATAATTGCATGGGAAGGCTCCGAGGTAAAGGTTAGGATGTAGGTTCAAATCCCCTCGATAGCAAAATTTCAATTTATGTTTATTACTTATTTAGGTAGGGAAACGATGGTTTGTGACTGAAGGAGCTTTAGCAAGTTGAAAAATGCAGTGTTTTATTGAGAATTGATATTTTTTCACCTGTTTGGTATTAAAAATTCAAATCGTGGCCATTACTTCGCTTTCCCTCAGAGAGAGATGCTGATCGACTCACGGCGAGTCTCGGAAAAGTATTTATAATGGCGCTGAGCCACACTCGCCTAGAGACGCAGACGCACATCTCTCAGACCTACAGAGATTTGGATGTTTTCATTCCGGGATGCTGGATTGGATGACAAACCAAAGCTTGGCCGAAGCTTAGGAGCCAAAGCCTGCCCTAAGTTCGGTAACAGACCTGAGCCCTTGTTATCAGCCCAGACTAGAATCAAGTCTGATGCAGTTCTGGCTGGGAACTGGGGCCCATGCCTAGGCAACCCGCATACCGTGCTTGGACCGAGTGCGGCCCATTCTTTTTTTCTACATGGGTTTGTGGTTTGTTTTAGATCGTGTAACTCATAAGGACAAATTTTCATCTCCTTTAAAAAAATTTTGACTTTAATTTTTTAGCAATAAGAGGGTGGGAGAAGTTGGACGGATTACCGTCGGGAAGGGGGGAGATCAAGAGGATAATTTGTGCCATGTATTGTACCCTGTTTGTATCTGTACCAATATGTCTTGTTTATTGGACCAGGCACCACCATGTCCACGCGATTGATGTCGGGACGCGAAGAGTGGCGATTTAAGTGAAATTTCGGAACACGTAACACCCAAATTAATCGTTTCCGGCAAACAGGGTTTTCCAATCCGTAATCGAAGCCAAAAAATCTAGATAAAAATTAAAGAATTTTTAAAAAGTCAGCGGGAGAATGCCGCTGCTGCATATTTACTGACGCCTCAAATATTTATTAGCTAACTAGTAGAATTAATTATCGGTGCGCGATAACAGGTACCAAAACATAACTTAGGCTATATTTATTCTGATATAACCCAGTTTACACGGGGCTACAGCAGCAAGCATCGTAAATATATGAATTCCACGAGGGGGTTATGTCATTTTCATTTTTACCCACCAACCACTACTGAAATCACCGCGCCTATGCAGTATTCCAGGCCGGCTAAAAATAACGTATAATAACGTATACCCCTTCTGTACAATAAATGTCACTATGTTCGCATCGTGGATGCACACGGAGAGAAATTCTTAGGAAAAACTACAAAACTCGTACGTTCATTGATTACTGAATTGACTCGAAAAAAATAAGTAACTATGTTATAACTTGTCAGACGAAGCAATTTCACCAATTATCCTTCAACCACATTTTGTTGCGGAATTATAGAAAAGCTATGAAAAAATTATTATCTTTGTCGCTGGGATAAGGAAAAATCCAATAATTGAGAAACGGGGATGCGCCATCAAGAATATCTGATCTCAATGATCAGCAATCGATCTCAATTAGATGAAAAACCTCGAAATAGGATAGTTAGAAAATGGAATAATTTCGAATATTTAATACGTATAGTTAAGCAACGTATTTTATAGGCTACGGTGTAGCGTCGGAGTTGGGATTATAAATAACTCGGAGGTCTATTCTTGAGAGACTGGTAGTGACTTCTACGACCGATTGAATTTAGGAGTTGAATAGTTGCACAGGCCAACCGTTGAAACATTGAAAAAATTCCGCTTCGATTTTGCGCGAAGACCACGAGACATGTGTCCCACAGCTGCAACTAGACACGAATAATTTGTGTGACCACATCACATGTAGCCAGTGTACATGAAGACCATGTGCATTCTACCATTCCATTCGCCTCAGATAATTGTTACAAATAAATGAGGACATCCGACCAATGAATGAAAACCATCCAATTAAAATGATCGATAGAATGTTAGTTAAAATAATTGAGGGAAGTTGGAAAAACTGAGTCTTTATTGACCTTGTACTCGGCACACCAGAAGCATATAAAGAAGGATGATCCCATTGCTTGTCGTCCAGCGAAACCAACTTCTCCAGTTATCCAACATTTCGGTAGTGTCAACGGTTATCAACCGTACTGCAGCCTCAATGAGAACATTCGTATACTCGAATCACTTTTCCTCACGATTTTTCACGTCCTCGCCAACGTAAATCACATATCAGTTAGGGTCGAGGGTGACTGGTGGCTGTATATACACTTTTGCACGTAGAAATTCATCCAAATTCACTGACCAGAAAAAACCGTTTCAAAATACGCGGCGCGAAGCAAATGCAAAAGCCAAACTGAACGCTCAAACCTGACTTCCAAGTTTACATCGCCTCTGCCCTACCTCACTCATCCCCTCTTCCCATAGCGCGAGGCCCCCAGTACTTGGGTTTTGTCAGTTTATGCAGGCCTCTTGTCTCTTTTACACTCGCAACTACCCCTATCTTCTTTTTTTTCTGTCTTACTGACTCGGATACGTCGAACCCCCATTCGTATCCCGTCAACAGTGCAACACCTGTCTACTCGGCATTTCTCTGTCGTCCGTTGAAATCGGGGGGAGCTCACTGCATGTATAGCACACCCGCAGGAAGTCATGCCTCAACAAACTTTAGATTATTCATCTGTGGATTGATCCGATCAATTTCCCCCGAATTTCGATTATTCACTAAATTTTCTTATTTCTAAATATTCCATTATTGATTGTTTGGTGCATCGTCCGAGAAATCACAGGTTATGCAGGATTTTGGATATTTACAATTTGAAATAAATATCGGCGAAGCTACAATTGTCGATTACACAAAAGAAAATACATTTGGGGGATTGCCACAGTAAACAGTTAATACTTTACTCAGATCACGTCTCAAATACAATCAATGTCTCTATATTGAAAACGACAAATCTGTACCAGCACACCGTAGTTACTCAATTTAGTTTAGAAACATATTTAATTCATACACAGAGGGAAAATACAAGACTCGCACGCGTCCTAGAACGTCCGTTCCTCTTGGCTTGTCATGCATGATTTTTCCTGGCATAAAGTACAATGGTAAACCCGTATGCGGACGCGTTATCCCTGCTCTCCTTGCAAGGGGTTTCTAGCTATCTAGTGTAGACGTCACGCTCTGTAGCGTCTAGTATAAAACATATATTCTACGAAAACTGGAAAATTTCAGGTTTTATAAGAAAATATTTTAGGGAATATATAATAAGATTGCTAATGAATAATTCTAATGGATAAGATTCACTGTATAGTTCTGAAAAATTTTACGATAGTCCTCTCAGTTCAGGGAAATTGGATGTTTCCGGCCTGTTGTGAGGGGGGTTTTTACTCATATGGTATTAGCGTCCGAACCGTAGGCAAGGATTGTCCAGCAATATGAGTAAGAAAACCTTATGGTACAGTTCAAGAACAATATTTTTTTGGAAGGATTTGCACTTTCCGAGTTCGAGAAATATGCGATACCAATTCCGAGACGAGAAACCGTGACAAGAAGTATAACATAACTAGTATATTACGTAACGAGTCCAAACATCATTTTTGGTTTTCGACCATGAGTTACGAATACAATTTCATCTCAATGTGCCGGAAAAATCGAATAGAGGACCGGATATTGAAAATTCAATAATTCAGTAGTATTTGGTTCCAATTCGGCAAATTCGGAAAAACCAATATTACGGTTATTATTAGGGTTATATGCATTAATAATAGAATTTAATAACAGAATAAGCATAATGAAGAATTAAGAATGAATGTCTTATGTATGAAATTTAAAAAATATGTACTTCTGTTTAAAAAAAGATTACGCTATAAGCATTCCTTCAAATATGCACATTCTTCTCTCGTTATTCCAGTAGAAAATTAACGAAATATCCTTAAGCAGTCCAGCTCTTGTCGTACTGAAGATTAATAATTTATGGCTCCCCCTAAATGATTGCATCCCCTTTGAGTCTTGTTTTCTTTGTTACATTCTTCAACTGCTTTGATCGTTAATTCCATGGATTATGTCACTATCTTCGAGCTGAAACTTCTCCGTCAAATAATTTTTTTAAGTTACCAAAATAGAACCTCGGATGTTACTCAATGGAGAAAAAAATCAGAAATTTCATTATAAAACAATTGTTATAATATCAACATAGTTCTAAAATCAAGAGTTACAGAGTGACCATCCTACTAGTTTTAAAAAACTAATATTGTCATTCAATTTTTTTCATGTACATATATTTCATGTAAATAACTGTAAATACCCTAAATGTTTTGTGGTTATTGGAAATGGGGTGATGTGAAATTATAAAACTGTAAATAGGTAAAAACTTTTCTTTACTTTACTTTATTCTTTGGACTCAAAATATTACGCTCGGAAGACACATCCGCATCATACCAATTCCTTAGAGAAACTAAACATCTTACAAAGGAACAGAGAACCATAGACCTTTAGTTGTATTTACCCTAAAAATCATGGCATAAACGTCATGCCTCACACTTCGTATAATTTTTCAATAGTAAAAGTGTTCAGTGTCCCAAAGCATAAACAATCAGAGAGGAATATGAGATTAATTTTTGCTTCGTATTTATTTCAAGAAAGATCCAACGGTGGTTATAAAGAATAACAACATAATTTCGAAAAAATGAAATCGAAAAGTATGTGAATTATGAAAAGCTGCATGACGCCCTCAACGGATAAGTCTGGAACTTGGTGGAGGAAGCATGGAAAATATTGGTTGATAACTAACCAACAGTGTTAACTTACATTCAGTGGATAAAAACGATTCCATAGAGAGCACGCTCTTGTCGACGGTGATTCATACGGCAATCTTCAGATACCATAATGATGATGTATTCTCATGAGGAATAATTATTCACTAATTCCAGGAGACATTAAATATTACGCTATACAATTAACCAAATGTTTAGATAATATTAAGTATGTCCAACTCATAATAACTTTATTATCAATTATCTTCCGCCGTCTCCATGCCAGTGCTCATCCACTCTGCAGGAGAAAATGCTCGAAACCATACGGTAACTACGGGGCTCCTTACTCGCCACGGAAAATTTATGTCGACGAATGTACTTTGCGAAAGCCACAGCAAATTTATTTTCTCAATAAAGGAAATCATCTCTTGTTTACCCGCGTGTCAACTGTAACAAAATCTCTTTTGTAAACTTGACTTTGTTGAGAAAATTTTTAGCTATAACTTTTTCAATGAAATTCTAACAATCGAGTGGCGCATCAGAGTGAAAATAGCAAACAACTTACATACAGTTTGCTCAACTTCGTGTGAATTCTACTTTTCCGTTCACCCCTCATCGATTCCATTTTCTCCCAGCGCCTTATGTGAAGAATAATTTCAAAAGTTTCTGTAGTTATCAATAAACTTTAGCCGTGAATTCAGTGAATTCCATACACTGTGTCAGGAAATATATACGTTACGATGCAAGATTATTGTTATTTTTCTGGAAATGTTGGGTAGCGTCATTTTACTTTTTGATTCGATGCTCGAGGAAACTAAAAAGAAAATTTTTTATCTCTCTTTTTCTAGCCCCTTTCTCCCTCCCTCGTCAGATACGACATCGCAGAATCGTTGCATTTTACATAAAATTATGATAATACAGGCGGTCGTGAGATAGTACTTTGTCATTCGTCCAACGAATGTCACACAGAAAAATGACTCCCAACGCAACTCATACATCAAGATGTATTGTTGGTTTCATCATTCTCTTCTAATTTCTGTATTAAAATGCAAACAATGCTTCTACCTCCTGAAATTCCGACCCAATTCACTTCTGTATATTTTTTGTTATCCAGCTCCAGTAAAATTGAAACGAGGACAATAAATTGTGAGAGAAGAAAAATTGCGGGAAAAGCGTATGAAAATAAAATTGTCAAGGGACTAAAGACAGTGGCACAGACACGAACGTAGGACACAATACAGTCCCACGAGGCTAAACCCAGTTGTACGGGGTTATCCTGTGTTCTTACGACTTGTCAGGTTCTCTTGTTTTTTCACCATTTGCGAGCTTGACCAATGTCCCAAACCTAGCTAAATCATTCACCTGCAATACAACACACTCAGTGTAACAACGACTATGTGAGTTTGCTGAAGGTAAACTCACCGGCATTCGAAAACGAGGAAGAAACTGAATAATTGTTTATGCTTCTTTCCTAAGTCAACACTTTACAATGAATACCTTTCACAGAGTTGTAGAACAACTCATTTTTCAATTATTTCTCAGTCTTTCCGGCGTTAATGGGAGTGAAGGTTTTCACTATAACATTCACGATCAGATTGTGAAAGGGAATTTAAATTTTCGGTAATTTCCTTTGATTTTTACAGCTCTTATTTCTTAACTTTAAAAAAAACAGTGCGAAGCAAGTAAAAATATTTGTAATATAGAGACTCATCACGAGTCATTTTAAGTTCATCGAGTAGTAGCATGAATTGAATAAAAAAAGCGTACCAAAGGGTCTTGCATCCAGTTCAGTTTTATTACTTGCACACATATCTTTGTTGGCTTTCTCATGGTTACGATTTGCCATTTTTTTCTATTTTCTGTAGAACTTTTCTAAACACACAATGTATGTTTCACAGAACAGACTTTTGCTTAAAGAGCAGTATTTGTACGTTTCATTTCGTTAATTATTCTTTGTGCTTACTCTTATGAAATAATCAATTGTTTTCTTATCGAGTATAATATCGAGTTATATAGAGAATTGATATGATGAAACGTCATATCCAGTTATTTTGTAGTAAAAATATTAGCTGCATTTTGTATTTCTGTCATATTGACGTGAAAAATAGCAGTTTAATCGTGATTTTAATTGATTGATTAAGATGTAAAGATACGTGGATTAAATGAAGTATGGATACTCGAGTGAAAAATTCATGTGAACAAATTATCATTATCCCCGAGAATACGATCGCGAAATAGTATATTTCGTAACAAGTGAAAATATATTTTATCAATTAATAAAATATTCAAAGGTGGCAAAAACCCTAGCCGATTATAAATGGGGACTTTCAGAATTGCGCGGTAGACTAGCGTTGAGCTATCCTTCCTCTGTTCTTCCATCGCAAGTCGATGTTAAAGCTGTTGAATAAATGTGAAGGATTGTTTTTCTACTTTTTTTCAAATGAATGCTTAGGAAGAGATTCCCTCTAAAAGGCTGTAGAACCAACTGATTCATCTAAATGAATTGTTGGAGAGTATAATGAGCTTACTACCTTTCTCATACAATATTCTTCATTACTTGAGATCAACTGCTTCTACGACAAAGAATGAAAGGTAATTCAAGTTTTTGAGTTTCTCTTCTGTCTGTAAATTAATTAAATTCCTCGATTTGTTGAGAGCACTCGGTAGGTTCCCGTCAATTCACAAACGCCTCGGTTCAAAAATCGCATAATAGGCATCACGAAAAAGGTTTTTAATGCAGCAATGAACTTCAGACTATTATTTAATAAGTTTTCAAGTATTTGGCATTGAGAAAAATTGCATATTTTTGCACAATTCTGTTCTTCGTGGTTCGGTATAACACGACACTGGGTAGAATTTCAATAATATGAAATGAAATTTTAATTCGTATTTGTCTAGTTTCAGGATGTCAAACAAAATTATTATGACAAATGCACAAAATGCGGTACAAGTTAGACATCAGACGAGCGATATCTTCATTAAGCCGAACACTAATTCATTCCGTTTTATGAACCTTGGAATTTAATATATATCAAAGGGCTATAGAATCAAGGTCTTTAATCAGAATCAGCTTTTGAAGGTGCCAGAAGTTGTCTTTGGCTAGTCTTAACCGTCTTTTACTTTTTGTTAACGACTGCGCCTGACTTGGACATAATTTGAGTTTCTAGATGTTCATTGCCAAAGGAATTTGATTTTACGGTCACAATGGTCGGCGTCGGTAGGATGTGTTGCTCATCAATTTTCGTGCCCTGACTTTATATTGACTTAAATAAGTCTCAAAGGTCTGTAAGACCAACTCATTCATCTGCAACAGGTATCTACGTATATCTGTAGTGTTTTCCCTTTGATTTTTCGACATTTCGGCCTGCCGGGCCAGACAGATGACTGGCTGACCATCTGTCCGACCGGAGATGTCCGAATCCTGGTTTTCTTAACGGAAGATGAGCCCTGGGCAGCCCTTTTTGGCCTTTTTCGGCTTTTTTTGGGCCTTTTTTGAGTTTTTTCGATTTTTTAGCACGTTATCGTCGTTTTTGAGGATTTTTGAAGGCTGAGGGGATTCTAGGCGTTTCTACTTTTGTTTTTGAACCTTTCTGATTTATTAAATGTCATTACTCACATAGAATTGCTTGAGGCAGGTCAATCTACTTATGACAGGTAAATTTACTTGGCTGAAGATATTTTTTTTCTCAATGTAATTTTTCTGGCTATTAGAATTTTGTATCTCGTAATAACAATTTCATTCCACGCTACACGGAGAGAAAAATTCAATAAAAATTACGTGTCAGTTCCGTAATCTGCGAGTCAAAACAATATTCCGTAAAAATTACGGAACAGTGACGTACTTTAACAGTGACGTACTTTTTTATAGAACTTTTCGTACTTTTTTCCGGTGTTCGAAGTTTTTATCAATTGCATATACTCCACTTTTTGTGAGAGTTCATTTCAGCATTGTGTCCGATTAATTGAATTACGGAATGTTTTACAGTGGAGTAGCATGATCCCCCTGTGATTCTATCTCAGAAGAGTCATACAACCATTTAATTGTGCTTTTCTTCGAAAGACGAGAGCATCAATTGTAATTCTCTCTCCCACAGCGGTTGTGAAAGGGGAATTATAATTCTAAAGTGCTGAAAACTTCGTTCGTTCAAGATGACACACCTCGCACTTTCATACCTTACATGTGCTTTTTTCATAGTTGGCTTTTGAGCTTTTATCTACACAACCAATGCGTTCTACTTCTTGTGCTCCGTACGTCGACTGATGAGATTTTTTGACTGAAATTTTAGTCACCCCGTTTATTGTCAAACGACAGGTCTTCATGAAATTCTGAGAAATTTCGTAATTGAGTTGTAACATCAATGCCATAATTTTAAAAAATTTATTTATTAGCTCGGTATTTATTATTTGACTGAAAATTCACGTCATTTCATAATTCAGTAGAATTTTCGTATGGTACCATCAAATCGCCGGAGTATTGCCGTAGTCAAGAGGGATTCGGGGACTAATTTCGTCAAAGCTTAATTGATATATTTCAACAAAATGATTTGCAAAAAAAATAAATATTCGTATTTTTTAAAGAGATCTACAGAACGATAATTAATCGGCTCATTGACTTCTCAAATGCATTCAAGATAACAGACTTCTTCCTACAACATTGCACTCTCTTCCTGCATATATTGTGTCGAAGTGTCATATTTCGCCTGTGTATTCTTTCGTGCTAAATCATACTGCTACGGTTAATTGTTACTTTGCTTTGAAAGATGAGGCTCCATGGTGAGTTTCTCATTCAACTCCAGTACTGCATATCAAAAAGCTTCAAAGTGTCTCGAACTTTATTCGATCAAAATCACGTCGTTCACGCTTGCAAATTTTGTTTTTTTTTTCAGTGGCAGATCAGCTACTTAGATGTTTATTAATCAGATATTTCTATCGCAGAATCCTACGGATGAATTTTGGTACAGAGAAATTTAGACTAAGTTGGGAAGAGTTTGAGTAGCACAAGTACAAAGTTTGATAACAAAAACTTGAATTGAACTTCAAATTCCATCACGCATATATTCAGCCAATTAACAATTTAATCCTTGCGATTATCTTTTCCTTAATCGTGCTCGACCTGCAACAATCGTGGGATCGTAGAACATTAAAATCAATATTTTTTTTTAAAGAAGAAGGAAATTTTCCTGAATGACTTACACTGGCAGAAACAAACCCTCCGGTAGGAATGAACGGGGGAAACAAGGCTCGATCAGGCTTCATTGAGGATTAACAAAGACTGGTCCAGCCTCTACATCTAAGACTGAAACAAGCTTAAACGAAGATTGATAAATAACTATGTTTCCAAGGCTGGAGGTCCCACCGTTGGTCGAGCTTTGAGTATCAAGCCTCGATCCAACCTTGGGTGTCATGATTGAATCTGGATTGTAATCCAAATCTCATCTAAGGATGTGTGTAAATCCTGATTCTTGCTGGGCAAACAAAATATAGAATTACTCATTTATTGAATAACAAAAAATAATTGAAACCGAAATTGGTTGTGAGAATTTGGAAATATTTAGATTCAACTTAAATTTCAAAAAATGAGGCAATGGATCCTTCGTAATTTCACGCAGAGAGGAGTTTTTCTACCTATAATTGTCAGTTTCTCTATCTTTAGGAGGAGAGAACAAATTTGTTAAATAATTTCAACCTGATTAATCAGGTATTAATTCGGAAATGAAAATTTAATGTTAACATTTATGAGACGTTTGGCAAAAAATTAATTAGGATCTTTTTCACCTCGTTCAAGGAATCCAGTTTGAAACATGATAGAACGAGCTGGATAGAACATTACTCCCCATATTTGAATAAGTCATTGATTTGACGACAATATACGATTCAACAATGGAAAGAAGCTTGATTCAAGGTTGAGTTATCTAGCCTTGATGCCATATCTTGTTCCAGCCTTCTTCCCATCGTCAGGGTGGAGTTTTTCTACCTGCGTTGTGTAGTGTCGCGCCATAAGCTTCTTTGACAATGCGACATTATCAGCCATAATATTTCTCTCATTGATGTTAGGCACTAGCCATTCACGCACTAACTCTAATAACGTCACAGGAAATTTCACAGACTATTTTGCTTGTGCAAATTTCTACTATTTTGTCAATTCAATTTCTTGTACGATTCTCAATATTTTCGACAATACTATCAGTCGAGTAGTATTTAGAAAATAAACTATTCTCAGACGGAAGTTTAATCATATTTTATCACTTGCCAGTGACTTATTCGTTCAATTATTGCAATAGATTTTTCGGCTCGCTCGTTTCGGAAAGGATTAAAGACGACTCAAAGATGATTCATTTAGCCTGTATAATAACTGTTCTTTTTTGTGATAATGTTTTTCTAACTTTGCTCTCCGCGCAAATTTTATAATCAGTTTGCCATATATTTACCATTCGATTATTTTATATGCACCTGTATCCATATCATCAGCTCGTTAATTGTGCTTTTCTTTGAGAGATGAAAGTGCTCAGTGACTCGCTCACACTATCCCAATGATGGTAGTGATTTGAGAGTGGTTGAAGCCTCATTCATTCAAGACAAACACCTCGCACGCATACGAATCAACGACCCAATGATGATCACAGGAGTGTGTGCAAAATACCTTGAATTTATGAGACTATAACCAACTAACATGCCTGAAATGATAGGACCAGTCCAATCTCTTCGCCCATACTTCCATTCCTTCCCCTCGTAATTCGAGGGCAAGTTTGCAGCAACGTCGAGCACCGTTGATTAAACCATTTGCCTCGGCTGTCCGTACTCTTCTCATCGCCCATTTGCTCCTCACTTTCTTCACCCTTAAGAATTTCCACTCGTGTCAGCACATTAGGATAATTCCCATTCGCCTCCTAATTTGATACGTTTCATTCATTTCCAACATTTAATAGTATTCCTCGACGATAATGGTATACCGTAAATAAATGTGGGAATGCGCAAGTGGAAATCGTATGTATTAATCAGGCATCTACGATCGGGCAAAACGCCAGACTGTCTATGGAATAGGTATGGAAACTTTCCTTATGAATGAAAATATTTTCAAAGTGTTGAAGACTAGTAATTCCCGTTTTCTGGAAAAATATTGAAAGTCAATATTCCGAAAATAATAAGAGTTTCGATGAAAATTTACATAGTTTGATATTTTTTATTTCACAATAACCAGCATTTGCCGAGTGAACACGTCGTGAAGAAGTTTATGGATAGAGGGTTCTCGCACCGCTGAATTCGGAAGAACCGGATTCGCAGTCACGGTTGTATGTGTATTCCGCTCCAAAATGGAATATACAATGTGTATATTACACATAAATGAGAAATATCAACATTTAAATATAGACTCGAATTCGAGGCGTTGATGATTTCACTGATTTCAGAATGTTATGCAAGAGGATTTCACGATATCGAATGATTTGATTAAAATCATCATATATAAAGTTAGTAGTTAATGGAGGTAGAACACACCCGGCTGGATCAAAGTGTGAAAATTTCGTAATAAAATTACAAGAGTCAATTTTTATGATTCATTCACAACAATTGAGATGATTTTTTCTCTGACAGTCCGAAAACATACATAAAATATAGTCACCAGTCCACACTCAATTCTTTCTTATTTTCAGTATTCACTTCCAGTCCACATCATGGAATGTTTAAATAATTTATGTAACGTTAAAGATTGTACACTGATGATTGATTCAACTAAATTAAATGGTCACATTGTAATCATAAAATAAGTCAGGCGTATCATGACGCCCATGAAAATACGTTGAGGACCAAAAAATACACCTTTCGATGTGATTATCCATATATTATATTTCCTCCAACATAACATAACATCTTGAAATAATTGAAAAGTTAATCTCCTGTGAGATATTAAAAATTATCTCATGAAGGGTCGTATATTTCACAGCTTATACATCTCCATCAAGTTTCTACTTGCTAGTAGTAAATGGCCACTCTCGCCAATGCTTTATTTCTTGCACTGGCTACTCTATCGTACACTCAGCGTACTTGTACTTCCGGTTTCTTCGGTATTTCCGAGAGTCTTTAGTCTACTGTTCATTCCGTGGAAAATCCTGCGGCTGAGTATGCGCCCGCTTCCGTGGCCCGATTCTTTCTAAGCTGCTTACCACTTTCGGAGAGAGTTTGAAATGCAAAACTTTTCGTCTGTTCGGAATTCACTCTCTATTGCAAACAAACGGAGAAACAAACTGACTATCAGGATCGTTGATTCATTCTACTTATCGATTCTCAATGAGTTTCAATGGGACTCTCAAGCATTTTCCTGTGTTTTCCACTCTTTTTATTGGCAACTTCACAATCTTATCTCGCCCATAACTACATCTCACTGTATAACCGTGATAAAGTCTCAATTGTTAATCATAAAAAGCATAACATCCATCGTCTTACCCCTAAACACTGTCAAACATTGTCATGAAAATTTTATATACGGGTTTTAGAAGTTTTTATCACATTTAGTTTCAATGAAATTCCAAGAAATTGCGTAATTGTAAATTTACAATTTTGTGGCAAAAACACTAACAGCTGGAAATTTTGCTTTTGCTCATTTAAATATTTCCCAGAAGTTGGTTAGAATTAAGTGAGGAGCTGCTGTGTAATTATCGGATGTAATTTCCAGATGTTGGTGTACAATTTCCCAATGAAATTTAACAAAAGACAGCCGAGTGATCTCAAATACTGCGCTGGGATTGGTTGAAATCGAGTCACGGAAAATTCTCCATGAAATTCTGCTCTTTTGATTACTAAAGATAAAGAATTTTTCAACTCGGTATACTCCATAAAATCTGTAAATCAATCATTATTCATAATTATGTCACCCGTCTCTTGACTCGATCGGTGTCACATTTCCCAGAGGATTCATGCCTTTTCACATTCCGAGTTTATGGTTACACAGGCATTCGGTGATTCTCGAGCTGCATGTAGAGAACCTTAACAGAAGGAGCAACAGAGATACCCTACACGTAGAGAGATGTTACGGGTAAAACAAATATATCAGTTGCCGCATATCTTCCATGTCACTTTTCTCCCATTCAGCTTCAGGAAAAATTCTAGACATACATAAAACGTGAAGACCCACACCAGTGCCGCACCAGCCAACTTATCGTGGATAAATAAAAACATATCAAAAAATATTCTCCCAAGCGAGAGCAAAATTCTCCGCTTACTCCATGACTAATGCATACGGATCTTCTCATCGATTTATCTCTCTACCAATCCACTAAAAATTTTCAATTCATTCTGCAACATAAAACACTACAATTCAATTATTTCAACAATGGTCCAAATAAACAGCCGATGAACAAAAAAAACATACTTTCCATTTTGACCCGAGGCATTGCTCAACGTTGGGATTTACGCTTCGTTTGATAATTACCGTAAATAAACGCTGAGGTAATACGTTCAAGGGTGGAAAACCGAAAGCTGCAGATGGTAGGGGTAAAAGGGGATGAAAGGGAGGGGGATGCAACAACGATAGTTTTAAGTTGAGCTGCGTGGAAGCCCGCACATGGGCTTTTGCGATCTCAACTCGGTGTTTCCCTAAAACTCCCCTCAGCTCTCCGCTTACCTTCCTCAAGTCTTCCTTTCCATTGCTTATGGTAGGTATCCTCTGCACAGCTACAGCTACACGGATAGTGTACTGCAGTTCTCGCTAGTACGCTCTCATTCGCCTTGGTCCCTCCACTGAATACTATTCTCCACCTCCAGAAGTTCCGTAGCACGAGGTTCATTTCGAAGTTGACGGAGTTTCCTTGGAAAAGTGAGAGCTTCTCGAGTCGAATTCAGCAATGGTTGGATGGGGCAAACGATGAGGCAAAGAGGAGGGTAAGAAAGGGGCGGGGGAAGAGAGAATGAGTAGAAATAGAAAAGTATGTCTGGGGATAGAACGAAGATACTCAAGTTTATCGTTCATCCTCCACTCTTCCACCCAATCCTGTTTGATTATCATTACATTTCCCTTATACTTTGTATCGTCAAAGTGAATTGAAGTTAATCCGTCAATATTCTTTTTCATTGCTACGTTAATTAATTCAACTCAACTGAAAAGGGATAATTCTCGGCAGTGGATGTCCAGGAGAAAAAAAAACTAAAGCAGTTACTTTCATAAAAGAGGAAATAGTAGGAATAATGCTGAATGCGTCTACAGAGCCAGCGGAAAGCACAGGATTTGCAAATCTCCCTCTCTTTCACTCTGTCTCTCCATACACGCGGTATACATACGTACCACTTGAGCGGACTCATTTCAGTACACAAACCCCATCCAGGGGAGAACCCCTCCTCACCCCGTCCTACTTGAATCAGGTGGTTAACAAGGTAGTCTTTCCACCTCACTGACAAGCGTTACAACAAGGATCTATATAGCTTTACGTACTAGCCGTTCAGTTGTCAGATATTACTGACGAAATTATTTTACTCTTCATAATGCAATTCGTTCATTCAAAAGAGATTGATAGCATTGTTCAAAAATAATTTATAGGTTCACGCAGTTTTTTCTTGATTAGAATTTTCAGAATTTTCTTGGTCAATTCGACAGGCGAATTGTAGTTCTTTAATTTTTACTGAAAACTGCACATGACGTAAATATTTGCATCTACCGTTATAACTTTTGAAATGAGGTTTCCAAATAGAACTGACGATGAAAGCACGTCATTAACAACTTCGACATCCAATAGAACTATATCTATTGTTATAAAAACAATGGATTTTAATTATGTAATTCATATCAGTCATTTGTTTATCTCATTGAAGACCCGCGTTGCCCTCCATAATATTTCATGAGGTGCACAAGCTATCGAATGAAATCCTCCCAAGGATCCCTTTGATAATCCCCGTATCCATGGCTTTTCTTCACTATTTTCGCAGAAAACTACTATATTCTCTTTTAATATACCTGCGTGATACAGGCTATAGGCATATCCTCAGTTTGCCTCTCTCGAATTATCCCACCTCTTTTTTCTCTTTTTAACATTTTTTTTCTCCATTCTAAACTCAATTCTGCTGGTAAGGCTGAGGGAGAAAGAGGGATGGATACAGTTGTGTGTACTACGGAAGCATGCGCAGCGACCCACGGTACGACAGGTGCGCGCCAGCACTACTACCGAACCTCACAGTTTCGGGGAGGCAAGCGCACTTTCAATGTTCGCCGTGTCAGCCAGTCGCCCGCGGGTCTATACCCCGACAGGTCGTTTTGTACGGCTTTGCATGTGCATCCATGCTAAATACACCCGTCAACGCACACTTTCCCGAAGTCTTTCATCATTCACTGAACAATTAAAATAATTCAATTAGCATAATTAATCTTATCAATTTTTTTTTCCAGGCATAATTCAACGTGTGAATAAAGTTCACTGTTGTTCTAACAATATGTTTGTTTATGAATTAAATTTACCACCAAATTTTGACGATTTGTTTTGATACGGGAAAATTTGTTTAGTGAATCAATCAGTGCCAACGTCAACAATGTCTCAATTTTATTCTCATCTGTTTGATATATCCTCTGAAAGCTAGTTTAGTGTGAATTCAATTGTGAAGTACTTCAGAGTTAATTGAACTTCTCCCGAGAATACTCAGGCCACATGTTTTGTGGAGAAGTATCCTAGTCGCCTGTGTTTTCTTTTATCTCGGGAGAATCATACGGCCACTTAATTGTGCATTTCTCGAAAAGACGAGAGCCATTGTGACCCGCTCATTCAGCTTCAGTGGTTGCTGCGAAGTATATAATGGCCATCTCAATTATTCAACTAGTCCTTGCACTGATTTTTCTGGCACTTTGTGTAAATGGTGAGTTAGATTTATTTCAATAGAAGATTTTTTTATTGTATCGATGTATTCATGTAATCGATGCTGGCAAAACAATCATGAAGGGAAAAATATACAGCTCTGCATAAACAATTGATAGAAATAGAAAAAGCCACTGAAACTAGGCATCAGCGATATATTTGATCCTCACGGCCGGTGTTTTTCCACTCAAGTCTTTTCTATATATATTTCTCGGACGTCGACACACACATACATAACCGGTAATTTTAAATATTTCACATAGCATTCCGAAACAAATATTCCAATGAAATTCAATCGGCGAAAAGCAGAAATCAGCTTACACAGATTTCACGCTGGAAGTGGTACATTTGGGGTTTAGAGAAAAGTAGTTTGCGCGTTTAGAATGTTGGATTGATCTGTAATTCATCGATTATAATGAGAGTTTTGTTTTCACACAGTTGCCACTGGAAAACGTGCTAGTTTTGATTTTTCATTTTGAGACAATTGGACAGAATATAAAAGTGGAACATATGGAGACATTTAAATAAATAGTAGGATGCGGCCGACCACAATTCGCAATTCGACTGTTATTTCTGTACCCACACCCGCTTCCTCCCTGGCATTTTCCAAAACATATACCATCAGTCCACAAATTTATGCATGCGGTTTAAAGAGCCCTGTGAGACTGTTAGAGATACATTTAATAAATGACAATCTGTCATTATGATATGTTCAGGTATAACAAAATTGCTTTATTCGACCAACCCTCTGTTTCAAGTCATTAAACTCGGCTTATCAATCTCACTTGGAGAGTGTAGAAAAGTTACAGTGAAATTTGTTTACTTCGGTGCATGGAGTTCTACTGGATTGTACAAAAAGTAGGGTCAGAGCTGAAAAGAGATGGAGAATGATGAGAAGAGAATTGTATATTTCGATAAGAGGGCGGTATAAGTAGTTTTTGGCTTGTGTGAAAGGTCGTAATACTAGCAGAAGTCAAGTGGCGTAATTCCACGAGTCAAATAATTCTGGTTCCCAGAGTTAAACCAGGATCAAACGAGTTTCTAATCTGAAAGCATAATACAATAGTACCTTTTGCTATGAGTGCCACAAATTTCCACCAGCGTGAAGTTGGTGAGTCGATACCGGATCGAGGACTGCCAATCACAGGAGTTGAAAATTTCCATTTCACAGGTGTCGAGCCATAGAGTTTGGCAGTGATCTAACGTTCAACGGGTGCACGAACTGTAGCTCTTCTTATTTACCAGTAAATGAAATAGTACATTATGTCACCAGGCGATGAAAGTATTATCTGACGAATGTGGCTTTATAGTCCGAGCCGAAGGCGAGGAT
>JAPYZN010001258.1:0-12874 GCA_030522865.1 Psyttalia lounsburyi
AGTGACATATAATATTTTTCGTCTCTGGCCCCGAAAACCGCGATCTAACCGAACGGAGTGAGGTTAGAATCGCGGTTTTTCGGACGCCAGGGACGAAAAAATCATTTGTTTATTGTTCGGTTATAGGTTAACGCAGACAAAATATTTGAGACATATACTACCATTTATGGCGAAACACTGGTAGCTCAAAAATTGACAAGACAATTATCTTAACCTGAAAAGGAATACTTGCGCCGAATGATTCTCAAAGTCTAGTTGAATCCATTTATTCAATATTATTTTGTAGCCTCAAATCTTTAATATTTTTAAGTAAAAACAACTTAATTTGGTCAACAGAATCACTTATTTTTTGCAGTATTAAAAAATATTTGTACAACATTCGGTACACGTGTTATAAATTTTTATCACATTATGATTCCACTGCCATTTTGAGTAATACCATAATTGAAAATTGAAAAATCTGTGGAAGCTGAAAATCATAGTGCCGTTATAAAAGACAATATAAATTAATAATACTGATATAATTGACATTGATGGACAATTCCAAGTATTTTGATACGTAATATTGATGTGGGGAAAAATTCCGAAAATGGCCAAATTCCATGGAATTGTTAGAGAAATTTGAAATTTCATGATTTTCTCCCCTCAAACTGAATGTCATTGTCATGAAAAATACTAGTCAATTATATTATTATTATGAAATTTGTTTTTTTTTTTCTAAAAATCGGTAAATCAATTTCGAATATTATTTTTCCCGATGTAAATAATTTTTCTTATCAATTTTTGAGCAATGAATTTCTTAATCCCAGTAGTGATCTTCCCTCACAAATTGTCTTTTTCCTCGCTGGACGGAGGTGTAGAAGGGGTGGAAAACGCATGTACAATGCACATTATTTCAAATTCAACCCTGTATCCGTGCACACTCTATCTATACAGATATAGATGAATTAATGCAATGCAGGAAACATTTACCACCGACGGAAATAATTACTCCTAGATTCACACGATAATAATAATCAAAAGCGGACTTTTTCGCGTTCAACGGGTATTCACCGAGCGCGGTTGTCGGGTGTTATGGGTACAAGTGAGAAAGATAGAGAGAAAGAACTAGCTACATGAGAGTTTATATATACGACGCGGTGGTGCCAGAACCCAGGGATCATGCCCCTGGGAACAGAATGCGAGCGAGTAATCCCAGTGTGCGCTTATTATTCCAACGCGTTGCGGAGAGGACTATCGATGCAATTATTTTTCCCGCAATGTTCACTCTTTTGTCTTTACCTCTCTCACTTCCTCTCGACCACTTTTTACCTATTTCTATGAAGCCCGTCTCCCTTTCCTCTCTTATGCACCTGGTGTAATCGGATGAATGAAACCAGCACACTTCGGGCAGTGAAATTTTATTATTTTGCCCCTGCGGGATATCATATTTTGGAATTTTTCATTTTGTTCATTAATGTTCTCTCAAATATGCGTTTCAATTTCGTTAAAAAACCTCAATTCGACCAAATTAATAGAAACGTTCGGGATTTTCAACGATTGTAATCAGTGGGTTAATGTATTTACCGACTCATACATATGTAATTTTATCACTGGAAACCAATTACAAATACATCAATTCGATTTGACTGTTTTGTTACTCTGCTTTGCTTAGTCGTTTTATTTACGATCTGTATTGTTGGGACTTCTCCGGCATAGTTCTTTCACTCTTTCCATTTGAAACCAGAGAACAATTCCCACGCGTTTCACGCATGACGTACGCCTGTACGAATTCTACGTGTCATGGCGTACGGGATGTGCTCAGCGTAATTTCATAGCTACAATGTGAATAGTCGAGTCCAAAAAAAACGGATTCTTCGATTTCGTCACAAAATAAGTAGATGAATTCAAAGGTAATGTTGAAAAAAATAAATATATATGAACCCTAGATTTATTATAATAGGAAGTTCTGTCTTGAATAATGCGCTGAGAGAGAAAGAGAGAGACAAATAAGTTTTCAGATCAATTTCATAGGCACACGAAAAAATCACAAGTTGAAAATTAGAAAACAATTGTGTTATTTGCATTTGGCTGTCTAGAATATAATAATCACCCTGTTCTCCGGATGTTAGTCTTAAGAGGAGGATCAATCATACAAGATAGTGTTTCAACTATTGCGGCAACCTAATTTTGCAGGCGATTCAAATAAATATGGGTTTGTTGGAATTTCTATAACCACACTACACATGAAATACGCCATTTTGTTGGATATTTTTGGTAATGAGATCTGACCCCCCTGGACAAATCAGTGTTTTTATTCAAGAACATGGAGTACTTCCCAAAAAAATTCCAGCGATAATTTCCCTCTAGCTTTTGGTAATTTCTCTGTAGTTTTGGCTAATTCATCTCCGCTTTTTCAACAATTTGTTGTTTCTTTAATCAAATAGCCGTCAAAAATTATTTTGTAAAGTGAAAAAAAATCATAAAGGACGTCAAAATGACCAAATTTAGTTACCAAAAATAATCTGTCGAATACCACTCTACCGCCAAAATGAATGGAACATTGCCCTCATGTTTTCGTACGTTTCAACGATCGGAATAAGTTTTACATAATAATTTTAATCTGCAGAACTTTTTTCTCCGGTTACCGCACAATAAAAAAATCGGGAAATATTTGATAATTTCGAAGATCTCCTGGTATTACTACTGAATATTTCATTTTGTGCCAATCCCAAAAGTTCATGAAGTTGTATATAGAAAATGACCTAAATTCTTTTAATATCGAGGGTTTCTCAGTGGTCTCAATCCACTCCCACACATATGATAAAGTTATCTATGAACACAGCTGTCCAATCTCCCTTTTTTCCTCTAAAAACTGAGGGGAATTGACCAGTGATGATTCTCTTATTTTACCCGAACAAACCGGTGATCCTCTTCTTTTTATATCATTTGTGTGGGACAAAGAGACCAACGGGAAACAGAGAATTCGTGGTTATATTCTTCCTCAATAGGACGCAGAGCCTCGAGAAAGAAGGGATTTTGAAGATCTGAGGAACCAACTCGATTCACCAAACGCTAGAGGCATTATACACTCTACCACGGAACATTGCTGTACCCGTAAAGCTGAACTACCATGTTACTCCTCTGGCTCATCTACCCTCGTTCAGTCTCTCTCATTCTCCTTCAGTTTGTCTCTGTTGGCTTTCTCTTTCTCTGTTCCCGGACTAAGCTCAATTTGGATTAAGTTGCTCGGCGTAGTGGGCACGTTAGCGCTTCGTAACCCACTGATATTATGAATTGGTGGTAAAAATGAAGATGAGAATTGAGAACATCGGGCGCTCTAGATCCGTGATCCTAAACAAAGAAGAGGTAATTTATCACTCAAAACTAAAGTATTGAATTTTAATATTTGAATGAAACGACATCGGTGTGAGAGGAGACCATAGATACAGTCGGTCGAAGATAAAAACGATTTTATAAATAATTAACAATTATGAAAAGTTATGTAATTTTAGGTTTCACTGGAACTTTCTACATTTTCAGACGTTGTAGAAAAAACTACTTTTGCCTTTCAAAATTTTGTAATTAAATATGAATATTCAGGGCGGGGATTTACCAAAACTTATCAGAATTTCTAGGAATTATCAGAGAAAATAAAACTAAAATTCACAGTTGTTTAGAATTTTCCAAATATAATCTTGAATGTGCACTGACGAAAGTTCTGGATACTGCGGTGAAACTCAAATGTGATAAAACTTTCCGAAAAGTATCGCAGTTTTTGATTGGTCCATCAAACCAGACAATTTAAATGGAGTATTATCAGTAGGTCACCCGTAAAGTACCTCCTTCCAAAGAAAATCAACAATGCTTTGATTATTAATTCATCCCACAAACTTGACAGCAAGTACCTTAAGCACGAAAGTCCTCACTTAACTCGTAATTAAACTTTATTATCCTCTCACTGTTTCAGTGAAGTCACTATTGTGTATTTTCGATCTTTATCTCCTATCAAGTGAAACAGTTTACTTCAATTTATATGAATGACCAGCATCCTCGATACGTTTGAATTTTAATCAAAACTAAATATCGATATTTAATTCTTGCCACTCTTAAATATTCAGTTTGATAGAAAGTAAGACGCAGTAATTATTTGCCTCATTGAGGGGAACCTCACTACTTTCGGTTTGAAGAAGTTTTTAATAACAAATATTCAACATTTGAGTTAAATTTTGGCTCAATTTTTAAAATAATCATTCTTTCAAAAATTCAAATAAATTCCTTACGATGATTGTGCAGATCATATTCATTACCCAAAGACAATAGCCGTTCCATAATATTGAAAATTGTAGAGCTAGTTAGTTTCTGATGACTCGAAAAAATCAAATCATGACGATTGAATTTCTCTCCTCACTGTTTTAATGTCAACCTTCAATTATTGCCTATTTATCTTGTTCCATATTTTAATTGCATCACATATTAATCGAACTAATTATAATGATTTTACATGAATTACCCTCGATATAAAAAAAGTCCATTCTAAACACTGTAAACACCTGCAATTAATATTGAGTGACAATAAAGGACACAACCTGCACCAGATTGATCCTCGGTAAACAAAGAAGTCATAATTAGTCACTCACAAAAGCATTGAATTTTAGTATTCGCATGAAGAGGCATCCATGCAATAGGTGACGGCAGATATAAACGGGAATGAGAGAGTGACTAGTGCAGCAGCGCTCCTAGGCTCATTCTCTGGCGCCCCGTGGGCAACACCGACCTCGATTTCGCTGGCAAATGCAAATTACCCCACCAAACTTCTACCACCCCTTTGGGGTTGCATTCTATTCTACGCCAATACACTACGCTCCCTTGCGGCCAATGCCCTGTACTATTCCACGGACGACGACTTTTCACGCAAAAATTTTATTAAATTTCTACCACTCTCTCACCATTGCTCTATTCTTTATCATATTACCGCTGTGCTCAAGCCCTCCACCAACTACTTCAAACGTAAGTGAAAAAACTATGAATGTAAAGATATCTCACTGGAATAGTACATACTGTGGAGAGAAAAGTGAAAAATATTGTCCCAATTTACCGTGATTTTGCATTGTGAAAAGAGTAGAAATCTCATTAAGTTCTCCCGCGTCTCGTGTCTCTTTCATCTATTCCTCTTAAGTTCGTGAATACACTACATAGGATGCAAGTGCAGACTCGTCACGAACTTAAGTGCCCGGCTGTACATGAAAAATTCAGTTTTATGAAGCTATTCTGAAGTTGCGGCATGTTATTAGGAATACGAAATTCCCTTGATCAAATTGCCTCCATTATCTTTCCTCTATCAAATTTTTTCATCTTCCTCGCCCCACCCCTTTCGGTACCTTTCTCCCACAACTTTGTCATGCTCTTTGACGGCAACTCTCATCTTTTGTGAGGAAATTAATGAAGAGATGAAATGCTGGCCCGGCGCGTCATCTGCCTTCTCGTTTTCTTCGTTGCATTACGAGTGTAGCGTGCACTTACCCAGATGTACGATATTCAAAGGTAGTCACGAGTCCGATGATCGAATTTTGCATGGCACACGACAAGGGATGTATGCCGTAATGCCAAAAAGAAGGGGGAAAAAATACACACGTTCTCTGTCGTTATAAGTATCGTATACCCAGCAAAACCTTCCCTCTCGCTTCTCATCCTTGGTGAAGGGTTAGGAGGGGAAGCTTGGCTGGGAAGATAAGGATGTGAAACGGGGCATTCCACTCGAGTCACGCGCATTCCACGTGACCAAAATAATTCCCTGGAATACCACCGCTGAGTACAGGGTGAGTGAGGGAGAGGGAGATAGGTGCCTTACGGAGAATTTTCAACTGGTATAAAACTACTTTTTTACCCAACTTCACCCATCCCCAGACCCCAGTGCCCTCCCAATTGCATTTCATCAGGCCAATATCCGAGTTCGAGATTGCACAAATTTTTGCGAAAAGGGAATACCCGTTCATTCATATGCTCCGGAATAGTTTTTCGTTCCAATGAGAATAACAAAAATCTGAATGCATACACTGACCACTGAAGCAAAGTGTATATACATATATATGTTTTAACATCAACACAATGTTGAGGTGAAAAAAATACGAGCGAGTGGAGTGGGGGTGTGTGTATGCCCGCTGAGACGGCAGGCGGTACGATTTCCTGCGGACGTATCACACTGCAGTTGCATCTCTGCAGTTCTTCGTCTTTTGTGTATCCACCGAAATTCAGAGCAGGCGAATTCCATGCCATTTTATTTTTCACTCTGCTCCTTCTCTTACTCCACTCAACCTTCAGGCCATTCCCTTGAAAACTTCTCACTCGCTTCCTCCTCACCTGCTTCCCTCATGCAAACACTCGTATTTGGACCAATGAAATACTCGAACGTTTCACTAAATTTTCGTCAGTACATGCATCCCAGTGTCTCTCCTCACTTGCCTCCTTCGCGACATCCTCAATAAATACCAGAGAGACGAAATCGATCGTTCATGTGTTATATAAAATAGATACATGTCATTTGTACGTCATATCAATTTTATCTGTTGTGCGGAAAAATCTCATATGTTTTACGTTGACTTACACCCGTCAACATCTCTCATATTGCATTCTCATTCCCCCTTCCGCCTAGGGGGCAGAAGAAATTTTGTTGCTGTCGGTGCCCTTTGACTCTTCTTCTATCCTCATACTTTCTACTTTTTTTCATCTCTCTTCCTACTCGAAAACTTTTAGCATTAAATTCGCGTCGCACTCTTTGACTCGGCATCAAACCGTATACTTTCAGTGGAGTATCCTCAATAAGCCAACCCGCACATTTATCCTTCGAGGGAAACTCCGTAATTCTTTGCCTCATTCATTTATTCCACAAACTTGTTGTCGAATGCTTTAGGCAGAAAAGCCCTTATCCAACACTTAATTATACTTTTGCGCACTCCTTCATGTCATTCAATATTGTGCTTTCTAATTTGATCTGAGTATTAATTGAAAGGTTTCCCATTATTTTGCATGAGAAACGGCAAGTATACTTGATACGAATTTCAACTTACATGAAAAGTAAATACAAAAAACAGCCGTTGAATTTTTCAAGCACATTAATCCTCGGTCAACACACAATTTCTTATACACCCCTTGTTTCGACTCTTCAAATATTAACAATTTTTTATGGTTACCTTCCGGTAATTATAAGATTTCCCTTTTCTTTACCCATATGACAAGTATACTAGATGGGTGTATAGAAAATGGTCCGAATAAATCCATTTTTAAAGAAAAATTAAAATTGTTTGCTGTACTAATTCATTCTACAAAATTTACATCAAATGATTGTACCCTTCGCTTTTTATGTGGAATTTAAACACTTTTTTAAATAGCTATTTATTGATACAAAGTAACCCAATAGTGAGGAAGTAAATAAGGGTGGATTGTTGACGATTTGATGAAGTTTGATGAGTTGTTTGATGAATGTTTGATAAAGTCGTCTAGTACTTTTCTTCTTTAATAATATTGAAGAAGTGAAAAAGGGTATTGAAAAACGATTGGGGCCTTACGAAATTAAACGCGACGCAATCCTCGCGTCAAAGACAGTTACTGAATGGAGGGAGGCATCCGTGTTCTTGAAGAGCTGCCCTCGGATCAGCCGAAATATCCCTAAAGAGGAAGAAGGGATGATTTTACTGTTGAGTTCTAATAATTTCGAATAACTGCTCTTTGATTTTACCGTCTATGAGTTTCCCGATTCTAGCGAATTTACAAACTAGGAATTCTGCATGTTATGTTTGAGCTAAAATCAGAGTATTCATGCAGGCAGACACTAAAAAAAATTGAAATTACTTTTATTGAAAAGTTGAGAGATAAATAAAATCATTATATATTTTTAAATAACGATACAAAATTTTACGATCATGTGTATATGTATGTCACAAAGTGTTTTTGGATTTTTCGGAAATTCTTTATAAACTATGACAAAAAAAGACTAAAATTTTAGCAGAATATATGAAATTTTATCACATAATGGGTAACATTTTAGAGCATTTCTGAGTGCGGTTTCGGTTCCAGTAGCTCAGTAGTTTTTGAGATACTGCAATTTCTCAAAAATCTTTATCCGACAATATCTAAAAAACAATGTGACCGGCTTCAATTTTCTTGGCGTCAAAATCCTTTTCAATTTGAGACCTACCAATTGAAATGACAGTGTTGCTATAAAACTACCGGCAGTTTAGTAATAATGGTAATTTTTTATTTTTATGAAAAAATCATTATAATCAGAGTAGCGCGTTGAAAAATCAAGATACGAAGTAACAATTTTGTGGAGTTGTAGGTCGTATGGTATCACTGGCTGGAATTATTGAGCGCTTAAATTGGATAAATAGCTGGCAAGATAATTATTTTTTTGTAAACAAAATTATTGTGCTTAATATTTTTAGAACTACCAATCCCATCGAGTTTACTTTTTTTTTTTTTAATAATGTAATACAACAATAGAATCAACAATAGAATCATATCAATATATATTCAAAATTTTTGATTCACAATTGAATTTATAATCTTTATAACTGTAAACTAAATTCTCCTTGTCAAGCGCATTATCAACACATCATTGCAATGGTTCATTCGTTTCCTTTAACTCAATACCACATTCAACACTCAAATGTGATAGTTGATCGGATATTCACGAAGCATGTCTTAATTTCCTCAACTTATCTCAATATAGTTATATCCAAATGGCATTCTCTTAACGCAAACAGGATTAAAGGTAACTAATCAACTTACGCAAAACATATCAATCTCGTTACGAAACGTTGTATACTAATTGCATTTCTACTTCTGGTTGCACTGTCTTATCATAAGAGAATTACAGGAAAGCCGTCAGGAAAATAAAATTGCAATTCTCAATGCACGAGAATCACGAAACTGTTTTCGCATCGTAAAAAATCAGTCTGCGGATGCTCCTGCAGGAATTTCCAGATCTCGGGTCAATAATGTCAATTGCCAATACATTCCACTCATTGTTCCCGTGAAACAATAAGCTTATGTGTATGTGTGTATTTGTCTTCATACATGTGAATGTCGTTGCACCCCTGTGAGAGTCAGGCGTCGCGCGCTGCAGTATTGCCTTCCCCGGACGCTCCGCGGGGAAAAAGAAGAGAAAGTAGGGAAAAAAGCGGGAAATACAAAAAGAAAGAGGAGAGAGAGATGCAAAAAATGGAAAAGCAGAAAGGAAGAAATAAAATACCAGTTGAGGGAAAAGCGAAAAAATATCATATGAGTTGGCTGAGGTCACTGCACCAAATGGCGGATGCGAGGCCGTATTAGTTATCCGTCATATACTGGGTATATATTGGAGTTCTCGATGATTGGAAAACAGTGAAAAAGGTAGAGAAATAAGCTTCCCGCAATAAGAGAGGAATAAAACAAAATTTTACTCAGAGTACTTAAATATAAAATGTTATATCTTTTATTTTCCTTCATGTCTCTTATCTTCATTTCTCACTGTAACGCCCGGCAAAATGGGCCCGTGTGGTACCCACCCCAACGAATCACACAATTAGCAGGCATACTTCCACAAAATTTAATTAAGTCCTTGGGTTTTGCCAGTGCAGAGGGCGGAAAGAGAGCCACCCACGATGGTAGCTCACGTTCGTGAGGATATATATGCTTATTCTTGAGTGTTGAAGGGAATGGGCAGGGGTGAGTATGAGAGAACGAAGAACAACTCGTTTATTATAAGCATGTAGAGAGAGAGAGGGAGAGGCAGAGGGGGAGACTGTTATACAGGCACCTGAAACTTGTCCTGAGAGGCAGAGAGGTTGCACTGCCCTCATTCAGGTAGACTAGCAACGAATTATTACATGCAACGAGAGACTCAATAATTACTCATTTTCGATGGATGGAGATTAACTTTGGGGTAAAAAGACTCGTGTTTCACTGCCACCACTAGTGTCGACAGTGTTCTATTTCCCCTGATCACATGAAAATTTTTATGTAAAATGACGTAATCATTGACAGGCTTACCAGGATACGGGTACTTGTGGTACACCGAATAGCTTGAATTGTTTCGGAATTTTCTCCTACAATATTGGAATTTTTTTCGGAATTCAGAAACTTGTCCCTGAACACCCATCAAAACATTCCTTAATTAGACATTTTCTATGCTTAGGCGACTATGTCGAGTGTAAAACACTAGTGTATGGCATTCAACACTATCATCAAGATTAGTCAATTCCACCAAGTCACAGGAAAATTTTCATGTAAAATCACATAGTTACCGAAATGCTCACCAGGAACCACGCCGAGGCTTTAAGCGGTTTTGCCGATGGCTACCAGATTGCACGTACTAGAACCATAGATAAGATTCATGGAGCGAAGCATGATCAGTTTTAGTGGAACACCCAACGGCTTGTCTCCGGATTTTATCCTATATAATGCTGGTGTTGTCCATGAATCCCGGACCATCAGTGTACCCCCATCGTATCTTTAATCTTCTCCATAAAATCCAGTACTTGAAAATGACTTCCAAAATGTTGTCCTTATTATTCAGATACTTGCTATTCAGATACTCCAGATGTAAAAGTCTCACGTGTAGAATAAAATATTATCATCGAGATAAGTTTATTCCGCATGGTCACACAAAACCTTTGACTACGAGATTGTACGTGCTAGAATCATACATAAGATTCATGGAGGGAAGCATGATGAGTTTTAGTGGAACATCCCACGGCTTGTCTGTGGATTTTATCCGATAATACTGGCGCTGTCCGGGAATCCACGAATATCGGTCCACTACCACCCTAACTCGGGGTATTACCACTAACACGTTTGCGTTGCTAGTCTCGATCTTCACTTTAATGCACCGTGATTTGTTCCATCCTGGGCTCCTCTCACACCCCTGACAGTGCTAGGCTCGACTATCCGCCCGTTCTCCATTCATTCGCCCTCTCCTGCCCTCCATCGCTGGCACCTATCCCTGGAGAACGATTGTATTCTATTCCAGTGAATAATTCATCGCGCCTTCTACTTGCTGTCTGGGGTATTCCCCGCCCCAGCCCCTTCGCCCTATTCCATTCACGGTATATCTGAAATATCGAGGTCGCTTGTCGATCTATCTCGTCATCTGCATATATACTATTACACCTCTTATATTTCCTTGTGCTTCCAATACTAAAGCTTGGAATTGTACACCTCAGATGATGCAACATTGTTGACCTGGGTATTTACAACATCATTGCTTTCTGCATTCTCATTGTCCCCTATTCTACAATATTCCTTGTTACTCTCAGGTTACCCCCGTTCCTTAAGAAACTCGCAATACCGTAGTCCACTTGATTCAATTGGAAGACTAAACTAGCCACATAATGCTGAAGTTCCTAATTAATTTTACAAATCCTCATCTCAATGTAGTGATTTTCGTTGTGCTTCATCTCGTCCAGATTTTAGGAGCACGTGAAAATTTCCCTCAAATCTCCCTTCATTTTCCGAGCACTCATGACCCGCGTACGCATAATCTTGATGGACAATGTGTACTTAAAAATTCGAGAACCAAAAGTTTGCCTGGTTGTCCAATTGCTAGGTGCGATTAGGTGAGGCTAATGCGTCGCTACTCGCGAGAGTTTTCAATTAATTTCAACTCCGAAACAACGGACGATTAACGTGCTCTCATGCTCAGTATAGTCGCGAGGGACGGCAAGATTGGCCTCGTTCACGCGATCTCCCTTTTCCCATATATATAACACAGTAGTACATGTAGAAATACATGTACATATATATTCACCTTTTTCCTGTATCTTTTTACTGGTGCACAAAACGAATATTCCACTGTATTGTCTGTCTCAATTTTATCAGAGTACGTGGCCATCATTGTTTTTGCCGTAGGATTTTTATTTTTGTAGCACAAAACTGTTTTATCACTTTTCAACAACTTTTATACCACATTTTCGTGCGAATAAAAAATGGAGGAATCGGTGCGACGGGTGCGGGTTGAATTCAATTCTGTCATGAGAATTTTTCGGTTCTTACTGTTGGTTTTTTTTCCGCTCCTCAGTTTTTCTTTTTCGCTCTTTCGTGACTTTTCCCTCCTATGTCCTGTTCATCCAGTGCCATCTTTTTCGAACGTCTTATCCAAGCAACTTAACGCCCCAGAGATCGTCGTCAATAGTGAGAGACAGCAAAGGGGCGGTTCGCGGTGGAAAATGAGGAAAACTGGAAGATTCACATCCGCATCGATTTACCGGTTAATATTATCAGCGAAAAGTCCAAGGGGAGCATTTTTATTTTGCGCTCTGGCTCGTCAATTTTTCACATCAAATATAATGGGCTCACTCAATTTTAAATTCACCGTATACCAATGTATTTTGTTTCGAAGGAGAAGGAGGAGGAGGTAGGACAGGGGAAGAATACTTACAAAGCCACCTTTCCGTGAGCCCCATGGGTAAGGAAATTTATTCCCACAGTGGCTTCTTGTGTACCCCCTTCACATTATTCGGCCAACGTCACGTTGAGTTCCGTCTGAGGTCAGCTCAATGTGTTCTCATGCGTGCTTCCGCCTCACTCAGGCTAGTTCCCACCCGCTCCACCAATGGCTCAGAACGCAGTCACGACGTTATAACAACATAAGTAGACCAAAAGACGTAAAAAATATACGGCCTTGCACCTTGTGCGTCACGGTCATTCGCACTCAATGCAGGGGTTCTTTCTGTTTTTTTTTCCTCTTAAACTTCCGGTTTTGTTGAAGTTATACGCTCACCGTAATGCCATTAATGGACGAGAATATCTAGTTTAGCGCACAATGTTGAAAGCATGACATATCGTGCGGGAGTTTCGACACTTTGATGGTTCCATATTACTATTTCGCTTGACGTGTATATGTCCTAATTATTAATCC
>JAPYZN010001259.1:0-17715 GCA_030522865.1 Psyttalia lounsburyi
TGGACCAGCCTTGGATGCCTGGCTTGGGCCTTGACTGGCCAAGGTTGGGCCACCCTTGGACCAAGCCTGGGCCAATTGTTAATTCTTACCTGGGTGGTAGACGACCGATTATTTTTTTACATCAGATCGAGTCATTTTTATTTCATTCTTCACTTTCTGTTTGCTTCATAAAATAATATTTGACAGTTATTTAGTTAGTGAAACCCTTGCAAAGCTAGGGTTAAATTATGAAAATCTATTAATAAATCATAAAAAGCTAAAGGAAAATTATCGCTATAATTTTCTTTAGAAAGTACATCATATTTACCATTACCACAAATAATCGTAATTACTTCGGGATAAGAAGTTGACAATAGAGTCAGAGAAATATTTTCTTTTTATCTTTATAGGCTTGGTCTTTTGAGGATATATGAGCATCTATTCTCTATGCATGCAACTGTGGATTCGACAATTTACCCCATTTGCATAATGAGGCCAGGGAAAACCACAAAACGCCCATGTCGGTACAGGCATCTACTCCAATACTAACCTCTCACCGGGGCCTCAAGTATTGAAAAAATCGCCTGGCTCCAACTCGCAACCTTTCTGGAGGCTAAGCTCGCGCTTAGCTCATTCGATCAAGCCGAAGTCGGTTAAGAAAATTACGATTTCTGTTGGTTTCTCAAAGATGTTCATAGCAGGCCTTAATCAATTATCGAATTCTCTGAAGATTCGTAGAAATTCTAATATTCATCATTTGAATGCGTATTATCAGAACTTGCAATTTTTGATTGCACTTTTTGATCAAAGTCTCAGATGAGTCACGCTACGTATCACCTGGTCTTGGGCTCGGCCTGTAAACCTCATGTTCATCAAAAATGACCTTCATCGACCAGTACGTTATTATACTATTGTCCCATGGGGCTCAGATTGTCTATCCAATAACTAAAATAACTCATTATTTTGATGGTGGCGAGAACACAGCTAATCATCATTGAGACTATCTGAAGTGGTGGAAGAGCCTCACACCACAGCGATAAAAATAGAATTTGTCGGGCGATTATTGCTCCGATACATAATGGATTATACAGAGCACGTGAAACCCGGATTTTTCATAATTCCCTCATGCAAGTTTTGCACATCAGAGGTTTAGAAAATAATGTGTTTGTGGCCTAATGAAATTAAAACGAATTATACGGCGTTTTCAAATTGGAAATGTTTGATTAACAGTGTTGATAAACTTTCTGAACATAACTTTGCGAGTTTATGTTCATTAGTATGAGGGAAAGCTGAGTGGATGGGCTTTCACGCTCGTGGAGAAGTGGATAATTACAAAGTTGTAGATGCCAGCGAGGGGGTCAGTCGTTCATCGTCGGTGGTCAATAATAAATTCGCCCTCTTTTCAATTTATTTTTACCGAAACATCAAAAGTTGTAGAATTATAAACTATGAAATTAGCAGCCTCCAGTCAGAATGGGAAGTTTGTGGAATGTGAAAATGGTTCTCACGATGCGCATTAGATCTCTGTGCGAGAGAATTTTCCAGGTCTTCAGTGAAAATTCATGAATGGTTCTCACCATTGCAGAATGGCGACTCGACTCTGGCGTCCAGTTATGAGGTACTTTGCTGAATGTCTAACGGATGAGAATACATTTATAATCAAGCACAACTAGTTGAGAAACTTTAAATTATATCCACTGGCAGTCCCTATTCACTCTGGAGCCTATCTCTATCCTTGCTCTTTCGATATATTCAGAGATAGGGCTGTCGCCTCTGGGAAAACGACCAGTGAATAATGAGAATTTCAATATTCATATCTGGCCTTGAGGTTTCCAAAATCATCCGAATCGTAACGGTCACTGGGTAAAAACATGAAGATAGGTTGGGATTTGTTTGACCCAGTTTGCAAATTCAGATAAGTGTTGATGAAACAAAATCTGAGCGTGTGGATTCAAGGTAATATAAGGACTTTTTGGTTAGAATTTTTGATGGCATTTAATAATGGGATTATTGACAAATTCGTAAATTTTTCAGCCGTTAAATTTTTCTGATTTTTCTGGTGGTTCAAAATCAGTTATATATTTACGTCCACATTTTTTAAATATTTGGGCCTAGTTGCAGCGGATATGCGGCTCGTGCATAGTTACAGTAGTAGTGTTATAGTAGTGTTACATTTTTTCAATCATTCACATAAGAATGTCCTAGCAAACCCTTGTCATGAAATCAATTTTATCAAACTAGACAGCCATGTTAAGTATCACATTAAGTTGAGTTAACAGTTGCACCAGGATATAATCGGCTGAAGTATTGATAAATTCTATCGTTTACCATTTGAATATCTATTATCGGATAATAAGTATTATCGGAATTGAATAGTTTGTATGTCATGGAATTCCTGATTTTCTGTTCAATGTTCTTTTGATATCTATTAACAAGACACTGATCTCAATCTGCATATATTAAACAAATATTAAAATGTTTAGACGACCAATGTTTTAATTCTTTGGACCCTTTTTTCATTGAACCTCAAATTAAGTCTAGACAAAATTGTAAAATATAATGTAAAGAGAAGATTGCAATTTTTGACAGAGGATTTCCTACTTCCATAGTTTAAATTCACTATGCATGTTGAACGACGTAATAATTAATGAAACTTTTGTTAATCAAGTGATGAATTTAGGGGTGAGCAACAACCGTAAATTATGATTATCTACTTATTCAAACTCTACTGACAATTATGAAACCGCCACGAAATGTCGAGAATTAAATGCACTATTAAATTGAACCTCTCATTGATTATGAATCTTCGTTGATGCCCATTATCGTCTTTCTGAAAAACTTCGTTAACCTGAATCTTCAATGAGTGGCTCATTATTCAAGAAATGGAATGAAATATCACTACTGTTGATTACCTCTGAAAACCAAATTCACTTTCCCAAGTTAAACAACACTGTAGTGGTTAATCATGTATTTGTTTTTCGTAAAATGCTTTGTATTCAAAGCAATTGTTTACTACAGAAATATTAAATTAGTGATTCTTTTTATTTATAAATATCTCATACGAAAACAATAACTTGGTGCAGTTCAGTACACGGAGAAGAAAACCAGTTGGATATGATGAGAAATTAATACTAGTGGCTTTTAGAAAATGCCTATTGTAAGAAATGCTTAAAAATTTTCTCATTCAAATTTCAAACGATCTTGTAATTGAGAATGCAAACATTCATGACAAAATCAATGACAAATGTAAATGTCAGATTAATCATACGAGTTAATTGATAATTTATTAATAGTTAAGAACGATTGATTAGTGATACATATTTAAATCCATAAAATAGTTGCCCCTCTAAACTTTAAATCAATGTCAAAAAAGTAAACGATTCTTCTACCGCTACCATAAAAAATACACTGGTCATGCCATTGTATCTTCCAGCCCATTGGGCAAACCCCTAATGGCACATAACCGACTTGTACAATATCCAAAATACATAGGAATAGCTAAGAAACATGTATTTGGCGCGACATTCTATAGTTTCCCATACGTTATAACTTGAGAAGAAGAAATAAGGCTTTGTAGGGATGGACGAGCGCTATGCAATTGCACGCTTGTCCAGCATAGCGTACGGAGAGCGAAATATTCTAACTCGGCTAGCTGGTCTCGCGAAATATGCTACCGTGCCCAAGATGTGCAATTTACATGCGGAATCTCTTGAGAGTCGTCTCTGAAATACGGGGTTATGGCACTCGGAAGTATCCGCCTGCTACCTCATTCCCCTACTCCCTCTATGGTCTCTTCTCGCAGTTGCTCTTCTTACTATATCCCAAGTTGGCTCGACCTTCTCGCACCCATTTCAACGGGTATTTTCACCCGACAGGTTTGCAAATGGGTAGCAAGTGAGATAGGACATCCTCTTGAAAATGTTTAGACTCGATGTCTCGTTGATTTGACAAAAAAAAAGCCATTTAATTAGGAACAAGCGGAGTTGACGAAAGAAATTGACACGTCTTTTGCAAATTATCCCACCTTGTGCCTATAGCCATCGAATCCCGTAGCAAATTATAGTGTCATTGTACTAGTAAATTAGTCCTTTTGTTCCACCCTAATGAAACATAATCTCTGATAGTGAGGATTAGGTACGAGTAATTATCACCATGAATACCGAGATAATACGTACTGTTGAATTTTTAAAAGATTCACGAGCGTTCCGCACAATTGAGCAAACCGAGTCTTAAATCAAATATCAAAGATTCACTTTGAAGTGTATTTCCATTCGTATGACTAAATTGAGACAAAGCGAGTGTGCAAAGGTAGGGGTGAAACAGAGATACCGTGGAATACGAATGGTAAAATCGTAACAGGAGAAAAAGGGATAACGTGAAGTGAATCCGCTTGTCCAATAGACTCGAAACAAATGGTATTCGCCACGGGGCACCGCTTATCGCGTTAAAAGAAACGATCCAATTTTCCATTTGCTCCAGTCGGAATCGATGCCAATGAATGGTACTGGCCCTCTTTTTCTTTCCTCTCTCTTTCTCCCTTTATCTGTCGCTCGCTCTCGCGGCCTTTCTCCGTTCACCATTGACCAAGGATCATAGTGCGGTGGGAGGGTCGTCCCGTTGGCATCCCAAGGCCTCCACTCTATATGTATAGTTTCACCCTGCACTTGCAACGCGAAGCTATTACTTCCTCTTTTACAGTGCTCCCTAACACCGGAAAGCAACTCGAGTTCTGAGTTTCCCCTCAGGCCTTCATAACTCACTTTCTGCGCGCACGCGAGGGAATGAGGAGGTAAAAAGGTAGTAAGGTAGGGGTAAGGTGGGTGGTGGGAGGCGACTAAAGTTATCAAGGTTCAAAGGATTTCACATCGTCCCCTGCCACCCTTTTCTCTTTTACCACTAGTACACCCTTCATTCGTCTCTCGCCCTTGACTCTACAGCCTTGACGGTGAGTAATGAAAGAGGTGAGAGACAATCCGGAGCCAGGAAGTGGGAGTGATCCATGTAAACATTGAAAATTGTATTCAATTTTCAGAAATTGCACAAGTGGTTCATATTATCTTTATTGTTTTCCCATCCTTAGTAGTATTTTTCCTCTCACGTTCATCATACTCCCTCACTAAACGATGATGTATGGATGCTGTGAGTGGATTTCGTTAAATGAGTATGCGCAGGGGTGAATTTTCTTATCTTATGATCTCGTGGCCCTTCTCGTGCTAACACTCATCCACTTTCCCGATGTATTTCTTCCCTCGACCGTTTCTTTCACAGTGTTTTGTATGAGGCAATAAATTGTAATTATGACTTCGGAAATTAAGGCGATCTACTCCTCCCCCAGATGCCCAAGAAATATCTCTTGGGAGATACAGCTAGGGTAGGATACACTCAGAAAAAAATCCTAATATCTGAACCATATTTATTTGAGTCAAGTAATTTTCATTGACCACCTAATTTGCGCATGCTTCATAATATTCGTGCACTCAAGAATAATGTAGTTGGTTATGATCATTACTCAATGCGGAGAGAAAAATTGTCCGCCGTTGAGTTTTCACAGGGTATAGTATATATGTTGCGTTTACAATAAAAATTTTCGCACGGAGTGTATTACATACATCCTCAAAACCCCTACATCGTCCTCCATCCAATAAATCATCACTTTACCCTCATCGTGAAATTAAACGAAATTCCGGTTTGAGTACTTATCACTCCGTACCCACGTGAATAAATCAAGCTAATAGCATCATATTATGAATTTTACATTAAAGACAAACAAAACGACTTAAATCAAGTCGGACTAGGTTAAGCTGGGATCGATCTATTTCCTAGCGTCATCAACAGCGTGAATCGAGTTCCACGCGGAGAGAAATCTTCCGGGCCCTTGGCTTAATTCAAGACGAATTCGACGTCTATCCAAACAACTTCTCGATCTCAACACTCCTAGACTAAAAATCGGTAGAAAATCAACCAGAATCGCGTTGATACTGGCTTGAATCAGTTCTCTTCCTATTCCGATATAAATTTCCCAGTTAAAGTAATCCAAACAAGTGGACGACCCAGTTTGTCGAATTAGTGTCGATTGGACTAGCCCTGGAATTATAATTGTTCAAACAAATCGTCTCGCAGGATGATTAGTGATTTGGTCAATCGCATACGTGCTCATCGTGGTGAGTATCACATACCATGTGAGAGATCTAGCAGTATAAACGCACATTGTCCCATCCAAGTAAATTTAAACCTTGCGATGAAATTGACTGTAGGGGGTGTTATGTCGCGTTGGTAATATTGGATGGGGTGGCAGGAAGGGGATGAGGGAAAGAGCACCGGCGATGCTGCTGTATAGTGTGATTGTGGTAGCTGGGTCAAACCGTCGATCAAGAGCACCGTCGAAATCCCTGATTCGGCTGTAACAAAGAGGTGATGTCATCTCTATCTCTTGCCTACATCCTAAAACTATTTCTCGAGTATAACAACGCCCTAGGGCATAGCAGTCGACACATCTGTCTACCTGGTTCGACCAAAAGTGATTAGTCTCACAATATGCATGACAACGGAGCCAACATCTCACGGAATACAACTCGATACAGATTCTACGTAATTGTCACCTCGTTTGGCTCTTTTTTTTTATTTATCTTTTGTCCGAAATGATATTTTGCATGAGCTGAATTTGCAGCAGTTGCATTCAGCATTGCAATGTCACTGCCACTGGAGTACAGATATATCATATCTTTCAGTTGTCTCGGATATACCAGAGGAGTCGTGGGATTTTCAATAGTTTGGCATTGTTGGGGATTTCAGTCGAATTTCTCCATCATTCACGCTTACCGCCGGAAGTCATTTGGATATCGGAGAGAACATATAAAAGCCTCCTTGGTCCTTTTCTTATACATACTCCTCTAATTTTCAACCATTATCTTCAGCGTTATATTCACTCTTTCATTATTCTCATCCTACTCACTTTTCTTTCTTCTGTCCCTTTTGTCCCACCACTTCTCACCAGACCGTCTCGTTAAGCCCGGATATTCGAGGTATCTTCTCGTCTGCATTGCCGCATTCTCCCCTTCCCCTCGTCCCAACGTGTACAAAACGCTTGATCAACCCCACGCCAGCAACTATGTCAGTATCGATGAGAGCTCGAGGAGCTGTTACTATCCCTTCTGATCTTGCTGAACCAGCAAACACTCTGTGTTGACGTCCCTTCCACAGTACTTCATCTTCGTCTGTACTCGGTTATAACCCTCGCTCTTTATTTTTAGCTGTTTTGTGCATTTTTTTCCCTTCTCACGGTTCTTCTGTCCCCTTGAGTCTCAACAGCGAAATGCCTGACGACTATTTACATCTATCCAGCGATCCCTCCCACTGGTCCTCATTCTCTTTCTCCTGCGTCAACCCTCCTCCTCTATGACCCTAGCATTTTTCCCGGTGGATTATAAATATAGGTCAGTGAATATATGAATAACGCCCATTGCGTTATGTGGTAGAGCGACCGCATCCCACAGTCGCACAGTGAAATATCGGGCGTATATCTTCCTGTGTTACCAGTAGAAATAAAAGAGGACGAATAAATGAAAATGTTGTATTGTCGAATTCAAAAACACTGCGACCGCGATCGCGAATACTTTCCAAATGTAGGCGTATTCCTTGTTTCACTTTGACCCGTGGTATTTGTCTTTTGTACTTCTGCTGTTTTCTGCATACAACTGATGAGATAACGAATTCGGGGTTCTTTCCCTGAGCAGAGTGAAGAACATCCTTGGGCTTTTTCATCCAACCAATCGTCATCGTTTCGTATTACACCGGTTGAGAGAGATAGGGAGCTACTGGGACGGCGTAATCATCGCTCACCACCCTTTCCAGTAATTTCATGATGCTCCAGTGAGCGCGTCCCATCCCATGTCGGGGATTCAAACATTTACTGTGGACGACCGCTAAGACCCCCGGCACTCAACCCATCTGTTTCAGGGATCTGAAGAGCACACCGTTTGGTACTCTACCTCGTCCTTTTCACAGTCTCTCCTTTTAACATCATTTCCCGGAGAAATTTCAAGGTATTTCCTTAGCTATTCGTAGTAACATTCATTTTGAAATTGAAGCGTTTGTAATGCTATGTCGCATTTAACGGGCAATTCATTCTAAACTGTTTCACTTTTTCCCAGTCTCAAGTGTCACCATCATTTCTTGTCATGAGAAAAGATAATGGTTAGCACTCCACAGGTCATGCAAAAATGGATAACACCGCTGATTGCGACATAATAATAAAGTTGGGATGGTTAGGAAAATGTTGACGAAAAATGAACAGTGATATTAACAGTGGATCATGTTTTTCAAACGATCCCCTGAGATTGCTTATTTTCGGTGTTATTCTTAATTACAAAGTCGTACTCTGAGTTGGCATGTGTTTCCGAAAGGTTTTCTCATACGCGTTCACAAAAAAATAACAAGATTTTTTGATTGGCATTTCTTTGTCTGCAATTAGAGTAATTGAAATGATACAAATGATATTTTAAAAATGACATAAATTCTCCCACAAACATTTGCAGACATGCCCGTTCGTACAAACGCTGTGAGTCGAAAATTTCCCCAAAATTTAGTTGATTATTCAATGTCCAGGCGGTGTTCAGCAAGTTTTGTCATATATCAGCATACAACAATTCCACACACCCATCTATGCTTCAGAGAACACCTTTGCAAACGGCAGCGCTTCGACAATTGTCGTATTCCATGAAATTTCTGCATGTTGAACTCAGCAGACGGAGAGCTTGGGATATCCACCGTGGTGGTTGGAACATGTACGACTTCCGTCCGCTCTCGAGTGTCTATCTACTTCGAATGGTCGGAATGCCTCATGTACGTGGCGGTTACTGTAACGCGAGGACGAGCAACGCGTGTTCCGGATATGGCTCTGTGGTATGACATTGTCAACGTTGCAACAGCAAATGTTTCGAGGAAAAATGAACAATATTTTTGATTCAGGCCATTGTACATAGACCTTTTTTCCGTTGCTGGTTTCCATAATTCTTTCCGTTTGCATGTCGTTACGAGGAAAAAATGTGGCGGTGATGGCTCGAATTTTTTTCTTCCCTCCCCACTGAATGATGGATGAAAATATTGGAAATCGGGGAAAATTACTAATTCATAGCTCGTAGTTTGTTGTCACATCTGTAAAAAAAATGTGATGCGAATTTTGGATTAATACGTTCGTTTGATAATTGAGGGGAAAAAAAGGACGCTGGCTACACTCGTCGTTTTGTCATCGTTATTATATCAGTTATGAAATTAATATTAATTGGCGACCCAATTGGATATGCCACACAGAAGTTTCTACCAGAATCAATACAAAAACTGATTAATTATTTTATTTCAATTTTCGTCTTGTTGTTGCAGACCACCGGATCTTGAATGAGAGGGAAAGGGAGAGAAGGGTTACCTGCTGAGTCTTCCCTGACCGTCACTATTCACGGTTGGAAATCACTAGGTCAACCAGAGGCAAACCAGAGGTTCCATTATCTCCTGTAGATTCTGAAGATCGGATCGTGATATTCGGTATTAAGTATTGAAATACATCGGAATAAAACGCGTAATAGAAGACCGAGACAAATGAGTATCAAAATTAGTTATTTATGCAAATTCACAGAAATGACCGAGTTATGCATAAGCCCAGGGTAAAAACCGTAGAAGGAGAAAAATAGGAAAATGAGGAGTGTTAGTAAGGTAGAAAAATCACAGGATTATGGACACTTACAGATGTTGAATTGAAAAAGAAGGGTTGAGGTAAGTGCAGCGGAAAAACAGCCACCGTGGTGTCGTAAAAATTAGGGAAGGAAGAGTAATCGTCGTATCTCGGCACGTGCGCCTTGTAGCTATCCTCTTCAGATTACATATGACCCTGTTCTCACTCCCAAAAATAAAATCGTTACGAAGGATAAAATCGCACCATAGCAACTACGTACATCGGTACGTAACATTATCATTCGTTCATCCCTTTTTTATATAATTAAATTTACGCATGCTTAATCCAAATATCAAACAATAACCCATGTTGTGTGGTGATTTACCTCGGTGATTTTATGGAGGAGAATAGAATAGCAGAAACGCGGCATTAAGTTTCGTTTGAATTAAGTATGCGGAAGAGATAAATTTAATTTCCTCTCTCTCTAGTGCCAAATTTGCGTATACGTGTTGGATAAAGGAATAAAATAAAGAAGAAGAAGGCAAAGGATATAACAAGTAATAGGAGAGGTAAAAACCTAGAGTAGATCTGTAGAAATGCAGAGGAGTCTATTTTGCAGTGAGAAAATTTTAGGGTGAGAGAAGAAATACGGACATCGTAAAACGACAAGTCAGAGGATCTTGGAGTGTCGCTGTGCTTATTACACGAAGCGACGTTGTGTGAGAGAGACTCAGGGAGTTTTTTTTCCAGAGGGTAATATGGTAGGTACTGAGATTAATCTCTCGCTGAAATACTCGGTAGGATATACACTTGACGTTTTCCACGCAGTGCACGACATATCGTTCTGCATGTCGTTTTTTGGATTTGTGTTTTCTCTTATTCTACGAGAAAATCTAGTCGCATTGCAATTCACAGACTGCCAGAATACTTTTGTGTATTTTCTTGAGTGACATTGAGCGAGATTAGGGGGAGAGTTTCACTCAAAGTGGGTAAATTCAATGTTTACAAAGAATGTACTGCATTTTGACTTGGAAAATAAAATGCATGAGGAATTTAACCTTCTTGATGCAACAATAATATATGTTATTTCCTTTGCTTGAAGTATTAGAAACATTGGATTTACAATTCTGAAATTTTTGGTCAACAATTTTTCTTGAACCCATCATCCGTTTCTAATTTTTCGGATGTCAATTGATGCGTCTCAATGAAACTTCGACCATATTAAATTCTGATTATAATCGTTTCAGCGGAATTGCAGTTATGTCGCGAAAACTACCCGAAAAACTTTGAAAATTCATTTTTTTACAAGTTCAACCAGATCTTATTAACAAACGATGGAAATCCGTGTTTTCCGATTTCAATGGATGAAGCGTACTACCACTTTAAGCTGATAGAAATTTCTCCGACATGGACTCAGCAGTTACTGAGTTATCTAGCGGAGACCCTTTGAATTTTTATATTTTGTATTTTAGAAAAAATTAGCAAAAATAAAGTTCGTAGTTTGAAGAGTCCATTGGGAAGTGATTCTAGATTCAAAGAAAAATCTTGTCTATGATGTCTTTGACTTCTACAACCATTATGCTTCACCTGACACGGAGGACTATTAAAGCTCGTACTCTGCTCATAACTGGCGCATTTAACGTTGAATATCAATATACTATGTATACAACGAAACTTGATAATCGAATAAGCAAAGTGCGACCCCTCCGTTAGGTTGTTCATTACTGAGAGCAAACTCTGGAGTGTAATTTTGAAGAACACAGGAATGATGTTACACAGAGAGGAAACCAGTAACATTCTTCACGCTTCCCTGGGTATTTGGCGAATCGTGTTTTTATTAAGTTCTAGGTTTTAAGGGAGGCAGTTATTGTAAAGACTTCGAAATAACCTGTGTAGATTTTTCTTCACAATTTGCTCTTCAATCACTCTTACCGAATATATTAATTTACCAGTACCATAGTAAGATTCTGAGCAGATTCCGCAGTATAACAACTTGCAGCGATAGTCGCGATGTGAATACAGGTGGTTAGATCGCCACACAATCTCCCAGTGACCTCGTCAACGTGTACCGCACTGAGACCCCGGCAAGGGGGTATTTGCATGCGCTAGGCGGCAAACGCACAAGTCGTTTTTGTTTACAGATTTCAAAGTACTGGTTCACTGAAGCTATTATTTTAATAAAAAATGAGTTGAGTCGAGTACTTATCGCGGTGCTGTGAAATTTATACTATAGGGAACCGAAAAAAGTGCTCTTATAACAAATATCACTTACTGAGTGGAAGAAAAATTGTGTGGAGTATTCTTAAAAATATCCTGAAAGGATTCAATCTAAAACTGTTCAAGAATTTTCTTTTGGTCCTCACTAACGCTTTCGAAATAATTACGTGTATATTTTTTAAAGATAATTTCAATCAAAGGAATATTTTATGCAGAATGTCATGAACGATTGTTTAATTTAAGACAAAAAATTTTAAAAATGAGACGTCTGTATTAAATTTTTCGAGAACTCTCGCTCAAAACATTGAAATCCAATTTTAGGATTATTTTCTAATCTAAATGAATAGGTCCTTTAATTAATAATTTGTTAAAATTCATTCCAATTTCAATCTCGCAATCTTTGTCTAATATTCGAAATATAGCAAGCGTTTCATCATTGAGTTATGAATTCGATTTTTAGCGAACCATTCCGTCCGTATTAACCCATCCAAGCAACGATTAAATAAAGCCAGCAAATAGCCGTTGACTTGTTTTCATCAAAATAGGTCAAAAACAATTGATTGAATTCAATGTTCATAAAATTTCGAACATCACTTCCTGCATCATAACTTCATCAATATTTCATGACTAAAATTCACCGTTGCGAATAAACATTAACAATTTTGTCACGTGTAATTTTAACCGCTCATAAACAGGGTTGCGAGTACTACCATCCTTCTTTCTCCCACAACACCCAAGACATAAAACTTTTTTCTTTGACGACATTACTTTTGGTGGGTAAGAGCTCTGTCGGCATTCGTTTTCATGTATACAAAATGCGCACACCCCAAGAATGCTTACCTCACCAAAATTATCCTCAAGCACGCGACCATTTTGGCAAACACAGTAACAACCATTACTTCTCTCTCCCTCTCACTCTCTCTCTCTCCCGTTCCCCCTGCCCCTCAAGTTTAAGTACTGCTATTTTTCCTTGCGCTTTTTAAGCTGTTTTATGAGACTATTCATGCATGGTTTTGACGTTGAAAATTTTAAACCTCACATTTCCGTCACTCCTCATTGCACGTAAGAATATAACGAAATCACCTATCTATTGTCCCCCAGTGATAATATCCGCAAAACCTACAAATAAAGAAAAAGGTGGAGGCTGTCTATTGGAGGCCCTGGAGGTCGATACCAGTGACGATAAGCGAGAGGAGCAAGAGGATAAGATAAAATAGCCACGGGGTCGAGGATGGTGTGAGGATGATCGTGCTGAAGATCATAATTTCTTACGGTCACTGGCCTTTAATGGCCATCGTGTGCTATTTTCACTACTAGGGAGATCGATGACTCTTTGAATACGCCCTATCGTCAATAACATTCTTTTTTTATGTGGTCACTACAGGTATCTACTCAGGCGTCATTTCCTAAAAGTCTTGTGAATAGGAATGAACGATAGATGTTGAAGTGAAAAATTTTATTATCCTTCCAAAACTGTTTATTATAGGACACATTGTAAAAAAAATAAGATATAGAATTAAAATACATTATTTGTCGTAGGCAAATAGTCTACTCAAAAGACGCTAAAATCTGTCGATTGACCTGAGTTGAGTTGTAAAATTAAATTTCTTCCACTTTGCCGGAAATTTACGTGCTAAAGCTCACGAAAGTTGGCGCCCCAGATGAAGGATTAATACAGGATGACCGAACGGAAGGATTAAGATTATCACTAACACGTAAGACAAATAAAAACCTGATACATCAAACAATATCTAAATGATTATAACTAATGCAGGTTTTTCTTACACTTTTCTAACTTTACAAAATGATTGGTCAAGTCGATAATAGGAACATCGAAGGTAGTCATCCGTCGATCGACGAATAAAAAGTTACTGCGTATTTCCTCTCAAATAATTCGCTTTTAACACATTTTTTCGATTTCATGATCAAGTGGATCTAATTGTCTAGGAATCAGTATATTTATATTCATTCAATACTCATGTATCGGAAATAGTACCAGAATGCAGTATTGAATGAAAATCCCTGTGTAAAAGGCCACTTGTAAAGTTCTCACTAAGCTCATACATTTTACGATTTGATTTTTCATTCATGTACTGAACGAGGAATGGGGTGTTTACACCAGAGAGGAGAGCACAGTGGAATTTCTCTATACGCCTCTTGAAATTAAAAGGAAAATGAAATTGATATTGTTATGAAGGTTTGAAGTGTAACAGAAAATGGTGTCCATACGTGGAATCGGTGTTTTACTGGTATTTCAAGGTTTAAATACCAGTTTAGGAATAATGCCACATGACTGATGAGTGGAATCATTCAACAATTCATGATGCACGGCAAGGCGTGATTAGCTTTACCATGCAAAATTACAAATACGAACAATAGGAAGCAGCGCAAGGCAAGCATTTAAATTGTGGTTGTCCATAATCGCGACCGATATGTCACTTTACGCATAAACTCGTGTATGAGACACGCATATTCTCCGACACGTTCCAATCGGACTAAAATAAAAGTGACTAAAAATTTTTCCTAATGGAGCATTATTAAACTCGAAAACCCGATTATAGCGTGAATGAAAATGGTTGAAGTATAATTATTCGTGTTTTTCGGGATCTACAACGACGCAAACAACCGAAATATCAAATAATGGTTGAACGAATAACGAATATAATGCACCATTCACTATCATTGTGATTTTTTCGCTATAATGATAATAAAGGATACGTGTTCTACAGTTAAAAACTGAGCGACGGAGAATGAAATCACAAACCAGAGGTAATACAAAGAGCATAAATTTTTACACGAGTTTCCAAAGTGAGAACAATACTTTTGTGGAGAATGAGTAACAGGGAAAAGTATACAAAAAAAAACATGAAAAAAGTAGGGAAATGGAGACAAAAATTATGAAAGTGGCATGTCACAATTCGAGGAAAAGTTAGACTCGTTGTGGGAGGCGCGACGAAGCTTGGCGGTTTCACGCGGCTTTGAGCGACCGAGCATACTTCATAGAACTGGGGACGACTACTATTTTTTGCCTTCCCCCTCTATCTCCTCTCTCAGAGGGGGTAGCGCATATTCACAGTCCGCGTAACAGGAAATGTACTTGCCCAGCTACTGCGATTATTGGAGCATGGTAAAAATAACAAAGGATCAACCGACACAAACGTCCACACTTCTTCGTGCAGCAGTGCCCACTTCGTACTGAGAAAACCACCAGCTCAGTCTTACATGTGCGTACTACTTGTGCTTGTCGAGGTTTTTTTTCTTTCCGGTGCACTTTTACAAAAGAATATTTTCGCACGGCAGAACTCGTTATCCCTGCATCCCAAGATGTAGAAGTTTACAATCAACGAAATGTTAACCTATAAATAGTCATTGATAGAGATTTAGGAATTCAACAATCTTTTGCATTGCAAATGTACGATGGTCACAATTTGTAGCATTTTTCGTTTGTATAATATGTTTGTCCATTTACACTGAGACAAAAATATTATTTTGCCAAGTAATCATTATTCCGATTTGAAATTACAGTGAGTTTTACGATAGAAATTTTGGGCATTTGATTGTCCAAAACAAATATCTATTTGGCAAAATGATATTTTTCTCGCAACGTATTTCTTTTGAACTCACTGCGTGTAACGTGACAATATATCTATTAACATGTAAAATTTTAGATGATTTCCGTGTTTCATTAGAAAATGGGGCAATTAATTTTGCTTTAATCTTCACAAATTCGAAAATCAGAAATTCGTGGACTCGCTAAAACTAGAGTGACATGATTCACAAACAGATACTGAATGAAAAACCCGCCAAACCATCCCAATATAATCCATAGTAAGCCCCTAATCCTCACCAATCAATTTTTTTTAACGAAGGACTAAAGCACCGTTTTTTTTTGTAGAAAAAATTATTTTATCGTTTGATCAGCCACGAGTGTGTTTTATTCAGTCTTCTTCCTCAATTCATCCTGCATCGAATGCTCAACCTCCGCATATCGCTATTCACGAGCTGTCTATGAAAAACATCAAATCAATTTGCTTTCACTTCTTTCAACCAGAACGGCGATTTCATTAACCATGAGAGCAAACAAGAATAGAAAACCGAGAGACTAAAAAGAAGATCGAAAAAACTCAGTATGTTGCTAACAAACGTCCGAGTGTCGCGGTGGAGAGGATGGAAAAATAAGTATAAAAAAAGTGAATGAAGGAAGGAAAAAGTGGCAGTAGAAAGTGGGAGTACGGGGAAGGTACTGGTGGGTGATTCGCCTCGTTTCTCTTCCTGTAATCTCGAGTTTCATTCACGTCGTCTCGGCTTCTTTCCAAGGCACCTCTCCCTCCTCCTCCCGCCTTTTTTTTTGTCGACCCGCGGGCAGTGATGTAATTCTCAAGGAGGTACTTCACGCTTCTTCCACTACTCAATGTTCTTTCGATTCCCTATAAACTCCCCTTCAAGCCTTGGGGTGCGCGAAATGAGGATAGTTTAGAGTGGTTCGATGGGGTGTTATACGCGTTCGTCAACGGCTCTCCCTCATCTCCATTTTTAGCTCAGTACGCACTGAATTTGTAATCACGTTTGAGAATTTCACATGAATCTGGCGAGGAGTGGAGTGAATGAAATTGACTGACTGAGGGGTGGAATCGAATGGAAAAGTGAATTGACGGCCAGGGGGATTAACCGCCCATCTTTAAGGCTTACCAGATTCTTTTTCTTCCCCCTCCAGACGTGTTTCGAGGGAACGGCAAGATGTAGGCAGGGATTTGATACACGCAAACGTCCATCCACCCTCACATTTTCCAACCCTGTTTGTTCCGCATGATGGACTGAGACGACGCGATGGATTGAGGATGTGCGGATGATTTCAAGCTTCCCATCACAACTATCCGCTTCCGCTTCTATTTTTCCACATATTTCACTCCATAAATCATCTATATATGCTGCACGAATGGAACATTTCGAGCAAAAAATGGATAAAATTTATAGTTTTCACAGGAAAACCACTTGACCCCAAATATTCTCCCAATGTATGACAGTTCGTTTTTTTTCTCGTTGATGTGAATTTCCATACTTCGATTTTACTCCCTCGTTTTACAGTACTTTCCGCGAATCTCAAATTTTGCTACAGTCTGGGAAGCTCACGTGGTTAAAGATGATTTTCCTACTGGAACGAGGTTTTACAGATTATTGATTTTATTTTACTCAGAGTAATTCGTTGTTTAAAGTCTCAATTGACTATAATTTTGTGCAATCCAGGTGGATTCAATGAGAAAGTCATGTATAAATCAATTTTGAGGGAGCACTTGGGAACATCTGTGCTGATGTACGCCCCTTTTTAGAATCCCGTCTTTCATATTTTTACTCCACGAATGATGTAAGATGAATCAATTATTCTAATATCCTCATATTAAATTCTTTATCGACATTACACATTTGTTGCAATGAAAATCTTTCAAGAAACAAATTTTAAGGGAAAAGTAGTTAAGATGACTTTATACAAAATTTTTATACCATTCGAATTAAAAAATCGTAACAAATCTCCCCTTCTCCGTTTTCACTAAATAAATGCCCGGGGAAATATATCGATAATTCCTTACTGATTTATTATCCAGTTATTGTTTGGCTTATTATTTAGTTGCCAATGGTTAAACATCTCCAGGAAAACCAATTAAAATTTTCGGAACAAGTAAACATTGAATTTTTGTCACTGCTGCTACGTTCAGCCTGTGTCGAAAAGTGCCTTTTCGTTTACTAGTAAAGGAAAAGTGGAAACTTGTAAACGAAAAGACTTTTCGTTTACTAGTAAACGAAAAATGGCAGAGTTCGCCACTCCCTGAACGTAACATCACTAACAAAAAATATAGTTC
>JAPYZN010001260.1:0-17709 GCA_030522865.1 Psyttalia lounsburyi
TCAGCTTTCCAAATCCGTTCGAATTTTGGAGATACGCCTGATAGTTTTTAAGATATCGGCAATTTTGTGCCAAAAAATTCAAAAAAGGGCCCTAAAAGTTGCTAAAGGGCTGGAAATATCCTGGAAGTAATGCCAAAAGGGCCCAAAAACGAAAGTAGAAACCCCTAGAACCCCCTCAGCCTTCAGAATTACTCAAAAACGACGATAACGTGCTGAAAAATCGAAAAAACCGGAAAAACGGGCCAAAAAGGGTCAAAAACGGCCAAAAAATCCCAAAAAGGGCTACCCAGGGCTCATCTTCCTTCAGAAAAACCAAGATTCGGGCATCCCCGGTCGGCCAGCTGGCCAGCCAGTCGGCCGTCTGGCCCGACTGGCTGAAATTCCGAAAAATCAAAGGGTCCCCCCTTTCCATTCTGCCGATTTTTACCGAAATCGGCACTCTTTTGACGATATCTCAAAAACTATTAATCCTATCGCCTCGGGGTTTGTTTCATTCGAAAGCTGAGATCATTTCCCATCGATATAGGGTATTTCCAAGTTTATAAAATGATTTTTCGATCCGTTTTTTCAGTTTTGTCTAGTTTTTTGAAGAAATTTTTCAGATGCCAACTGGAACGTGCAGCGGGTGGCCTCTGGCGTCGCCTTCTGACCCCAGAAAAACCTAACCAAACCTTACGAAGACACGTCGTTAGTTCCACTTCGATATAGCAATTGTAAATATCGGAGCACATAATATACTCGATTGTATATAAAACCTGAGAAGCCAGCTGAGGAAAAACCGAATGATAAAATATGTTCTTGGTCTCGTGGTGAATCGTTTGACCTTAGTCATTGATTAACACTGTAACGATGCTCCTCATCTCTGTCAGGTGCAGTATAACATTAACTCCAACGGATAAATCAGTTTTTCTGTGTGGTCTGGATGAGAGTGACATCGAGACAACGAGTTTATCTCCGTTGACTCATGTCTCCAGACGTTACGAGTTTTTTTTTATTGTGATAGGACGACTGGGATATTTGGGCGATTTTTCGTGAAGATGATGGCGTTGGGTTTTGGGGAGTGATGGGGAGATTGTGATTTTTTGCCTGCTGTCTTCGATGAGTGGGGTTCAGGCCTCTTTTGGGCTCCTGGAGGGCTGGAGCTGATGGAGGAAGTCAGGATCTGTTGAGGAGAGACTGGGGTTTTGGGGGATAAGTTGTAGGGAAGGAATTGTAGGAGGTTGACATGCAAATGTCAGCTCTGAGGGGGCTGATGTTGATTTTAGGGGTGAATTATCTCGGTGGCACGTGGGTTTAGGGGAGAAATGTCAAGGAGGTTTTTTGTGGGGAATTTAATGATACGTGAACATGTTCTTTTCACTTTTAGGGATAAATTGAGTTGTTTTTGAGATATTTGGGAAATTGCAGTGATAAACTTTGGGAAATTTTTCTCGGAATGAAATTGGGTTCACTTCTCTTGCCAATAGAATAATATTATTGTTGTAATAATTAGGAATTGTTTCTGGGAATTAATGCGGAAGTGTTGGATTTATACTCGGTTTCAAAGTAATTTTTAGCTCATTTGGTAATGTCAAAATACTATAACTGGATGTTTTGTGGTCTCCCAAAGTGATAGAACGTCAGAATCAGATGTATCATCGAGTAATGCAGGAAACTTGTGGTTTTCAATCCTGAAAAGCGTTATTTGAGATCCAAATCATCTGGCATCCTCAAATCTGAAGGACAAAGGTGGAATCATGGGATCAATAGCACTGGAGGAGTACGAGTTGATGAAGGACTCGAAATACCGAGTGTAAGTACTGCAAGAAATGAATAAAAAAAAACCTAAAAACTCCGACAACAAACCAGAACAAGTCAATTTTGCTCGCGTGTACAAAAAAAATACGCCAATAACGAGGTATTTTATTGTGACTACTCATTATTACTGAGATAACAAAGTAACTCGCCAATCAATTTTTACAGTGCAATTATTGTCACGATCGCATAAAACAAACGAAATATCGCTGGTATTTTTTGTCATAAAAAATGCCTGTAAACATTTTTGTTGTTTCATAATCCTACCAAAATAATCAATAATTGCACAATTAAAAAACAGAATCACTTAATTTTGTCACTCACTTAACGTCTGACGTAATTTCAATTAAAAAAGATCTGCAAGTAAAGGAATTTCAGTAGCCAAACGTCGTAAAAATTTGTTTATGGTATTATTTTATTACTTATTATAGATAAAATGCTAGATCAAAAACTCTATCAACAATTGTAAACTTCTAAAAGTAATTGAATTTGATTCCTCACCTCTAAAAATCATTTCCAGTTACGTATCATCAGTGGACAAGGCCCTAAAGAACTTCGAGTACACGAGCGAGTGGGCGGACCTCATATCGGCCCTGGGGAAGCTGAACAAGGTTCTCCTGAGTAATTTAAAATTTCCGGTGATCCCCCGCCGAATAAAGATCTCGAAACGCCTGGCGCAATGTATGCACCCAGCCCTCCCCTCGGGGGTCCACCTGAAGGCCCTGGAGACGTACGACGTGATCTTCAAGTGCATGGGGACCAATCGTCTCTCCCACGAGCTCTTCATCTACAGTGCAGGCCTCTTCCCTCTCCTGGGTCACGCGGCGATGAACGTTCGTCCTACCTTGCTGACTGTCTACGAGACGCATTTCGTTCCCCTGGGGGAACGTCTTCGTCCAGGTCTCTCTGGCTTTCTCTCGGGCGTCCTTCCAGGTCTGGAAGAGGGTTCCGACCACTTCGACCGCACGAATTCCCTCCTCGAGAAGGTCTGCGAGGGAGTAGGACCCCCGCACTTCTACGCCTGCCTCTGGGACTGCCTGGCCTCGAACTCGGGCATCCGCTTGCCCGCCATCTCTTTCGTCCTCTCCCACTTCAACAAGAAGCTCCCAATGGACGATCAGCTGTTCATCATTGGAACAAATCCGGATATAATGGTCTCCGCATTATGCGCAGGCGTTCAAGACAGTTCAGTCCTGGTCCAGCGAAGTGCCCTGGACCTCCTCCTGATAGGTTTTCCCGTCCACAACAGTCAACTGAATCACCAGGACATGGTGACCCTATTGACGTCAGCGCTGACGACAATCCTTAGACGAGACATGAGTTTAAATCGAAGATTATTTGCTTGGCTCCTGGGAACTGAAGTCAGCAATTCAATTCTCAAGAAGAAACTGGAGCCCGAGGAGGCGGCATCAGCTGCCACCTACTTCGATAGCTTCTCCAAGAAGATGCTGATCGAAGCTATAAAGAATACACTCAAGCAAGTCTGCGAGGAGCAGCCGCTGGACTTGAAGCCCTACAGAATTCTCGTGTCCCTTCTCGACAAAACTGACATTGGTCCAGTGATTCTGGACGACATTCTCTACGAGGTCTTCAGGACCTTCTACAACGCCTGCTCTCAGTCGCTGGAGAAACCCCTGAAGTCGCACGAGGTCGTCAAATCTGCGAATCTTTTGTTCTCGACGCTGGAGCCCTCGTACGTCTGGGTCCACTGCGGCTACCTCTTCGACAGGTCCTGCGATCTGAAGGAGAAAGGCCCAAGACCCCCGGAGAGTGATGGAGTGAAGCCAGTGGCCTCGGGGATGCCTGGACTCCTGGAGGTCTGCCACCTTACAGAATTTCTCCTGGAGACAGTCTCGGTTGATGCATTCATAGACACTCCCTCCGAACACCTTCCAGAGATGTTTCATGGAATAATAAATAAATTGTCGTCAAGGTTGCATGTGTTCACACCTCAGGAGATCGGCAGAAGTCTCGCATTGTGCCGGAAAATTCTGTCTAAAGTGCAGCCAATAATTGCAGCTCCACAATCAGAGAAACCTGAGGAGGTGAAGCAGGAGGCGCAGCCCTCCCAGGACGCACTGACAACTATTCCACTCGAGAAAAGTCAATCGGACTCCAAACTTAATAAACAGAAGAGCCCATCGTTTCCAGAACGAACCCCCAGCCCTAGGAGACGAGCAAATTCTGGAGGTGCACCCAAACGCGAGAAGAAGTCACGTAAAAAGTCGAGTAAAAGTGTCTCCAAGCTCAGTGAAATGGGACCAGAGGACGTGACAAATATATCTGTGATTATAACTGACGAATCTAAACCAAAGTCCCTGGACGACTCCTCGATTAGTTACGACGAGGTGAAGCCAAGTGATGTAGAAATCTCCTTCACGCGATCACCATCACCAGCTTTTCATGCCCAACACTCAATGCTGGAGAAGTGTCTCAAGATCTTCGAACAATTCTACGTCAAGCTCATCAGCGAGAGGATCCTCGGGGCTGAGAGAAGTGTCATGGAAATGTTCGAGGAGCTCATAGTCTCCACATCCAAGGATTACGACGAGCGTTCGCAGCATTTGGAGATGATTCTGTCGTCTAGACTCGCTCGTCAAGACGACGAGATGATTTACGACGAAATGTCCCCAGTTAGCCTGGAAGAGGAGCCGAATTACAACTACTACTTGACTTCTGTAGATCAGGACAGCTGGGAGGACATCCTCAGAATCGCCTCGTCACTGTTAGTAGAGTTATCAACATTCCCAACGTACTATGAGCCTGGAGAAGTCCTGCAGGAGGAGGAACCCATCAACATCCAGAGCCTGCCGGGCTGGCTGCAGGTGCTGATTGTCTGCGCCTGCTGGCTTGGTAGACAGCCTTCACTGCAGCTGATCAGTATCTCGACTCTCCTGGACCTGATGGCCCTGTCGGCAGCCCAGAGTGACTTGTCCTCTCCCTCGACTTCAGGAGAAGGTGTCACAACAGTCATAATGGTTCCTCTCCTCAAGAGATGGCACATCTCCTATCTCATTGACTACACAAATGTCTTTCAGGCCCTGGCCAACTCCCTCTGGCATCATCTGGGAGAGCTGCCAGCTCACAAGTATCGTTTGAGGTGTGTGGAGCTTCTCCACGAGCTCCACAACTCCATCCACCAGACTTGTGATGCTGTTGAGGATGTCATTGGTTCTGCTCTGACCTTCAACACTCAAGAGAGGAAGGTCGAGGCCTTCAAGAGGTTCTCGACTCTTTGGCACCTGGGAAGGGAGATTGAGATTACTTCGAGATTGAGGAGGTCCTCCAAGAGCTTCGATAAGAGCCTCTTGAAGATGCTGGACAATCTTCAATTGTCTGATAATTCTCCTCTAAAACTTCATGCTCAATCCTGGCTTCTGCACTCACTCGTCAGGGGAGACATCGCCAGAGTCGTTGATCCGGTACTCATGATGCTACTGGATCCCTCCACCTCAAGGATGAGTGTTCTTCACGTCAGCATTCAACACAGCAATACTGTCTTCACGAAGAACGACGTCGAGGAGAAGTCGGAGGTGCAGGACGAGTCCGAAGGGGCTGCCAAGATCTACGCCATCAGCTCTGTAGATGGAAACGTCATCTACCACGTCTCGGACTCGAACGAGGATGACAAAAAGAGCAAGAGAAGGAAGAAGAAGAAGTCTATTAATCCGGTTAAAGTCAAGAGGATCTTCGCAGTGACGACCCTGGCCAATACCGACAAGGGAAATCAATACGTTACGGAGAGAAATCAGTTTATGAAGGAGTTGGAGGTGCCTCTGAGCATCTCCGAGAACAAAAACATCTCAGTCTTCGTGAATCCTTTATCCGGGAACTGTACCACAAATTCTCTCGACTCCTTGAACGATGAGGAAGTGAAGAAGTCGTCGATTCCTGTGGAACTATTGAAGAATGCAACGAGATTTAAGAAACCTCTGGAGAACAGGTCCTCCGGGAGCTTCGATGACAGTCTCTTCGAGACTGCAGGCTCCGCCTCCAAAGCACGAGACAAGACCAATCTGAAGAAGGTTTCCAAAGAGCTGGGATCCTCCTTAGACTCGATATCAAATAGTCTGGAATCTAATAGCGTCGACAGTGGGAAAAAGTCCAGAAAGGAGCCCCTGGCCGTCCTCTCAGGAAGTGCGCGGGAGGTCGCGGGAACTCTTCTAAAAGGAAAGTACTTGAGTACGAATGAATTCTCGACGACCTACGACCTCCACGACTCACTCTCCACCTACGAGAACAACATAGGCATCCCCAGCTGGACGATGGGCGACGAGGATGGGGAGCTAGACCTCAGTACAACTGCCGAAGAGTACTTCTCCAATTCCAGTGGTATAAGCGTCGTCGAGGAGGTCCTCAATGAAGTCGTCGACAAAGTCCTCGAGATGTGTGAGTATGTTGAGCCAACTAAGGCTTCAGACGAATCCATTCAGCTTGATAATGGGCTTCGTCGCGCCTCTGGCGTTGGCGTACATAACCTCCACTCTCACATGCTTCTTTACTGCGGAGTCTACGACTCGACGAGGACTCTGTATGCTCTGAGAACCTTGCGAAGTGAATTGGTGACCAATACACGAATGTTCCTCTTCGCCTCGGCGACGACGGGCATCTCCAATGCCTCGAAAACAACACCTCTGCTGAATCTCTTGGCGAGACATCGAAAGAGCGTTTTGGGGAGGGGATTCTACGGGGACGTGGCAAGCACAAAATTCCTGGCGACCTACCGTAGCTCCATGTACCTCGAGGTTCTCATCATTGTCTGTCTTTATCTGATCAGAAGTTACTACCCTAACCTAGGACAGATGAGACTGACTCAGGAAGAAATAGCGGGCAATCGTCAGGTGCAATTGGCGAGCGCTGAACTCCTGACGTTGATTTTCTCTGAGTTGATCTCAATAGTCAGAGAATCGGGAAAGGGCTTCAGCTGTTACATTATCGATCTCCTCACCAAATGCAAAGTCCAGAAGATTGCTCTGCATTGCCTGGTCTCCTCCGTCCTCAATATGAAGAACAGTCAGAAGGAGAACGACGAGCTCTTCACTTTTACCGAGGAGATCGTCATGTTTAATGATCCTGTCTTAGAGACGGACATCAGCAAGTGTAGATTCAGGAGTTCTGATCACACGGAAGCCTTCCAAATCCAACTTCTGAGGCTGGTGCTGAGTCTGACGATGCTGGAGTACCAGTGCGCAGCGCAGAAGGGGGACGACGTACCCCAGACGCCCCAGCCTCCCTCAACCCCAACGAAATCAGTTCCAAATCTATCAGGAAGTGCTCTTGAGTATGTTCCGGGTGCTCCTATTCCCCAGCAGCCGATGTTCTTAGCGAGTATCTTGAGCGCTTTACAACTAGATCACATGAGACACCTCCACCAACACTGGACCAATTCAGTAACCTCAAGCCTCCCCTACATGGGAGCCTCCCTCACTCAAGTTGTGACATCAGTGATTCATCAGTTGTGTTGTAACATCGAGCATCTGGCGTCGTACTACGTGCCTCAGGAGATTCTTGGAGGGAAATTAAGTGACTTGAGTTCTGTCGAGTGCTGTCTACCTGCGGATTATACAGTCACTCATCTAGAGGCTCTTACATTCCTCCTCCAGTATTGTCTTCTAGACAGTTCTCAACAAATAAGCTTCTCCTTCAATCCTCCTTTCAGCGGTGCCCTTCAGGCTGGAGTGCCCGGGGCAAATCCCAGCCAGATCTTCAACAATCTCATTCATGTCTTCACACCCACCCCCTTAGGCAATGAATCCAATCCAAAGGACAAACCGAGTGAGCAGCATTTGCACGCCCGGAGGACTGCTCTGAGCCACCTTCCTAGGATAATAGCGTCGTTGTCTGCCCTCTGGCAGGCAGTTCTAGCAACCAAAGATAATGAACAAGCTAGCTGTGTCGTAGGCAGTCCAAGGGTCGTCAAACATCAGCTGTTGGAGCTCCTCTCACCAATTTCCTTTCATCATGGCGTCAACTTTCTCGCAGCTATCGCAGTCGCTTGGCACGAGAGGAGGGGACCCACTACCAATGGAAAGAGAGTCCTTCCTGAGGCCTGTCTCAATCAGCAGGTGATGGTGGATCTCGTGAGTGCCATTAGAGTTATGCCAATTGATACCCTTGTCCAAACTGTCAATCAAGTCATCAAGACACCACCTCCAATTCACGGGGTCAAGCAGGACTTCTCACTGGAGGTATCGGTTCTTGAATTGCTGTATGTCTACATGCAGAGCAACTCCAATCAGTCGTTGTCCGAGTCCTGGGGATCTCTGCTGGGACTTCTCAAGGACGGACTGTCTCTGGCTGCACCTGCGCAGTTCCTTCTTCTGGCCATTCTCAATGAGTACATTCAGAAGTGTCCACCTATGCACGAGAAGAAGGACGTCAGGGAACTTCAGGACATCTCGGCGAAGCTTGTTGAGTCTTGCTCGCAAATTGCCGGAGCCTGTCTCGAGCAGACCACCTGGCTAAGACGAAATCTGGCTGTTAGAGAGGATGTGCATGACGAGGGAAGTAGCGAGGGAACTAGTGTCCCAGGGACACCACCAAATTCTGCTTTTAGTGTCCAAGCTCAGGGGGTTCTCGCGGAAATTCTTGCGCCTCTCCTGGACGTCAGCTATGGCTCGCAGGAGAAGGAGCGGGTGGTTACGCTGCTGACAAATCTCATGTACAATGTCACTCCTTACTTGAAGAATCATACCAGCAAGAACATCTCCTCGTTCATCGCTTGCTCGCAATTGTTGAGCTCTCTCTCTGGGTATCAGTACACGAGGAAGGCGTGGAGGAAGGACGTTCTGGATCTGCTTTTGGATCCTGCCTTCTTCCAGATGACAGCTGCTTGTCTGCCCTATTGGAGAACTATAATTGACAATCTCATGACCCATGACAATACGACATTTCGGGATTTGATGAACAGAGTTTCCATCGCTCAGGGCGGGGGCATCAGTATTTTCTCGTCGAAGGAGCAAGAGTACGAGCAGAGGGCCCAGCTCCTGAAGAGACTGGCTTTTGTGATATTGTGTAGTGAGACTGATCAGTATCATAAGTACATGCCGGACATTCAGGAGAGGCTGGCGGACAGTCTGCGGCTGCCGCAGGTCGTCCCCTCGATTCAGGCCCAGGTCTTCTTGTGCTTCAGGGTCCTCCTGCTGAGGATGTCGCCGTCACATGCGACTTCCTTGTGGCCGGTCATTGTTAGCGAACTCGTGCAGGTCTTTCTGCATATCGAGGAGCAGTTGAACACTGATACCGAGGAGTTCAGGTAATTTAATGGAGTCTTTTGGGGGCAGGTGGAGGGCTTGGGGAAGTGGTGATGACCTCTTCGGTTTGGAAATGCTTTTGGTTCTCGGGGTGATGAGCATTTGGGGGAATTCTCCGCGAGTATTTTATCGATTTTTTCTCAATTCATCTAAACCACAAAATTAATTTTTCTTCGATTATCGATAGCTCTGCATCCGCTGAGTGGATTTTTACAAATTTAGGCTCATTCTGAAGGTCTTTAGATGAAGTTCAAAATGAACGCAAAATTATTGAAATCGGATCGTTTGTTCAGCAGCTATCGAAGATAAACCACTTCTCCATGACATTAATTTGCAACTGCTTGGTCAACATCTACTCTCTTGCTTTTCTTCATCTTCTCATCGGCTAAAAAAATAATTTATTCATTAACAATCATTTTCACTTTCGTCACAGCTTTTTTTACTGCTTGGGTACTCGTAGTATTCCCATTAACCCAGTCATTTGAAATTTAATGAATTTATTTTTTGTTTGTCCTCATCGTTAATCATCTTAAATTCTAACACCATAAAAAATCAATTAATCACGTGATGTTTTGTTTTATGGATCTGTTTTTGGCAAATATCTGCGGTGTTGGGGATGGCAGTCGTCAGAGCAGGTAATTAGATTTTTTAAGAAATGGTACTTCGGTTGAGTGATGTCGAGTGAAATGAAATTAATAACAAACAGCTTAAGTTTTTTGAGAATTGCTTGTGTGACCCCGTTTGCTTCATGTCATTATTTATTCAATTATTATAAATAAGGGAGAGTTGACAGGGAGAAGTGACGTTAACAATTGATTTTATTTTCCTTTATTTCTCGTTAGTTCCCATATTAAACTACTGTCCGCGTTGGACTCCTCGTGGGCTGTCAATGCCAACAATGGTCTTCAGGCCCACGGCCACCCCCACTGGCTACAACTGCAGCTGGCAGCTGCCAAATTACTGGATCTGGCATTGCTACTGCCCGCCCACAAGCTCCCACAGTTCCAGATGTGAGTTAGAGATGATTTTTAAAAATTTGTTGGTTAGAAAACTTCCATTTTCACCGGTTTTCAATTTTTTTTCAGGTATCGGTGGGCTTTTGTGGGCGACGCAGCCGTTGGACGACCCGAGAATAATAATCTGTCGTCAGATTTTGTACCGCATATTACGAGGATAGCTAAATTGATGGATTTGAAGGTGAGTTGATGATTCAACGTGTGTTAAATGATTTATAAAACATTCGCCATTAACAAAATTAGCAAATCAAAAATAGAAAAGATTTTCCGTTTATTCTCACAATTGGTGTCTCTAGATGAACTAAAAATCTTATTAAATTCGTATTAAATCTGAACATTGATCCGGATAAACGCACGTTCCGCTCTCCTCGTCGAAAACAAAGTCCTCTCTGCACTCACACCCACTTCCACAGGGTGTGTAACAGTCGACAATATTTTTGGAGGTGCAAGTGAATTGACAGAGGCAGTGGGTCCAAACTGATCTCTCGTCGCATCTCTTTACACTCCTCTCGTCCATAAAATCCAACTCGTCGTAATCGTATCCCGGGATTCGGTGCTTCGTGTACTGATACTTCCTCTCTATCATCCTCTGCTCCATTTTTTTATCGTTGGCGTCCTCCTCGGGGATTATGTAGAAGTCGTCGGGCCCTTGGGTCTCGGGATTTTTGTTGCGCGAGTCCTCGTAGACGGGAAAATCGTCGTAGTCAGAGTCATCTGTGTACTCTGGATAAAAAGGAGGGCTTAATTGGGGTCAATTAATGGGAATTGGACACGTGGGGGACTGCCAATTAATTCTCATGCCGAGGAGAAGTGAAATGAAGAGGCCAAAACGAGAATTCAATTTTTCAACAGGAGAAAAATGGAATTTTCTAAAAATGAACTGTTTTAGACTTTTTCGAAAATCGTAATTAGTTCGGAGGGGAGCGGTCTTAGCTTGAAAAGTGATAAGAGAGTTTTTTTGGGAAATTTAATTTTGGATAAAAAATGTCCTGTCACTTTTTATTGTAAAACCACTCGTGAGTGAAATAATCGGATTATCAGAGAACACAAAACAATTGCAATTGTCTAGTTAATGAGAGTTTAAACAAATTTCGGGAGAATTTGACAATTAATCCTAATAATTTTTATTGCTGACGTTCTCTCTCTTTTGTTTTGTTGACAATAATTTCCAAAGCAATTGTTTAAAGGCACTGGTTATCCAGACAATTCAACAATTAATTATGTAATTATTGTTATCAATTTCTTCTTCTCTCTTCTCCTCGACTTTTACTTTATTATTTCAATATCAAAACCGGGAATTAATCAATACTCACGTGAGTTAACGAATAACGAGGTAATGAGGATGAATATTAACGCAATAAAATTATTGTTGTACATTTTTTTTTATCACACTCATCAATCGATTGATCATAATCTCCAGCATCTGACAGCCACCCAACGCACCTAGTAAATACAAACTCACTGGTACACTCCACTGACATTGTAAATTACTGAATAATCCTCGTCACGGGGTATTCTTTACACATTCGAGAACAAAGACCGAGAGATTGGTTTACAAGTGTTGGCATGACTATTTTCAACATAAGCTGAAAAACGAACAGTTGCGGAAAATTCAAGACGAGCTTGGCTACAGTGCCTAGTGGATGTTTTATATATACTTGTTGGGTTTATTTTTGTATCTAAGCCAATAACCCTCCATTGAAGGTGATTTCTTGCGTTTAATGCACTTCCGGCTTTTAAATATCGATTACGAAAGGATTTTTAATTGTTAGAGCAAACTTTTGGCAAGTCAAACAAATCCGAGTCCCTGTTTTATGCAAATATCTCGGTAACCGTTGGATTTTAGGAAAAAATCTACAGGACATTTTTTGTAGGTCATTAAATTCTCTACAAAAAGTGTTTATGACGTTTCTCGATAAATTCAATCGTTATCGAGATACTAGAAATAAACCAAAAATATTTTTGTGATACTTTTTTTTCACTGAACCAATTTTTCGAGATTTTATTTTGCGAATATCTCAGTAGCTGTTGGATTTAGCAGAAAATGTCAGAAGATATTTTTTATTGGTAATTAAATTCCCTACAAGAAAGCCTATTATCATTTTTCCCTAAATTCAGTCATTAAGGACATAATTCAATAACCGCAAAGGCCCCGGAAAGTTCAAAAGTGTCTCTCTAAGTCCAGAACTTCCTCGGAGACCACCAAAAATCAATAATTAATTTTTTAATTATCAAACTGATATTGTTCACAGTTTAACGAGAGTCCACCAGTGAGAGTGACTCCAGGAGAATTAATCCTGACATCGAATCGCATCCGTTCTCTCCAAGATCTTCACAATTTTTTCTCAACCCTAAGCAGCAGATCAAACGACTCGGACGCACCGCTTAACATAACACAACTGGAGACTGTGATCGAGCAGGACTTTCTGGAACAGATGTCGACAGTTCCAGCCAGATAATAGGAGAGAAATACCTCCACTGACCGTACATTTGTATAAAGAAACGTGATCAGGCACGATGGCATGCTGGCAATGTCCACTCGTCGATCAATCAACAAAAAATAATCGATAGTAATTATTTTACCATAAATTGTGATTATTTAGAGTCTTTTCGTCGTGTGGAGTGGACAAATAGTTGAGTATGGGCTGGTTGAAGATGGAAAATTGGAGGATTTGACGAAGTATTAGCCCTTGCTGTTGTAAATCAACGACAATCCTCAATTTTTTTGCTCTCCTCCAGCGAATTTTCAATTATCTTCCACTCCATTTTCGTCGTACTCAACCACTGATGGTGCCATCGGATCTTTTGACAGACCAATCGATCGTCTAGCACTCGCAATGATTCGTAATCATTCGGTCTTAATGATCTTTGTAACTATGAAAATCGTTAATTGTAAGGTAACGTTCAAGGAAAAATGGGAAAATGTGTCTAGTGCAATTACGTAAAGCTTCTCACTCGTCTCCTCATTCGGTTGTGAATAGATATTTGATGATGGACGATCCTCTGAGGATTTATCGTCATTGGGTTGGGGTGGGAGATTGTTTATAGGTGAGAAAAAAAATTATTGATGGAGGAAGTGGCCATTTTTGCAATTTTAATTGAGAAATCCGAAGAAGAAGAAAATTTAGTTTTACAATTGTGGAATTATCGCGGTAATGGCTGGATTTATCGGAAAATGTGATAATGACTTTTTTGGAGGCAATCTCGTCGAGAACGTAAAAGATTTTATGACTTTTTCACCGAAAATCGTTCATTGCTGCGCAATTCATGGAAGACACATTTGGAGGTACAATTCAATCGCAAATTGTGGGGTTGATGAATTTTTTTTCTCACTTTGCAAATTAATTTTCCCCGATGCGAAATGATTATAATACTGCAGTCTACATTAACACTCGAGATACATAATAATCATCGTCAATAATGTATAACATTTTGTATACATGTGCACCTGTCAATTCATGTAAATTAATGTTCTCTTTTGTTTTGATAATGTAATTTTTTATTGAAATTGGAGATTGTAATTGAGGGATAATTGATTATTTTTGTACGCGTAAGTTAGTGAAATGATGGAATATTTGAGGCGCATATCCAATTAATTTTATTAGGGAATTAATTTATTAATTATGCGTTGAAGTGGTTTAACGTCACGAGTCGAATAATTAAACCAGACGCTCTTCAATCTTCAATATCCCGAGACTCAACGATGGGATTTTGGTAAATGAATGCTCATTTTGAAGGTGAAGAAGAATCCTTGAAAATGAGCGTAAATTTGTGAAAATTTACTCAGCGGTTCTCGATTTATCGGCGTCTAACGACAGTCGATTTTACTTGACCATTCTGGAGAGGAACTTCGTTCCCAAAATATTTTCAAAATAAATGTCAATGTTTTTCCACTTCGATGCAAAATTCTTTTAGTCAATTGTAAATCACGTGATGCTATCTTGCCCCACTTCTCAAGACTGAGGGGTCAGAACACTCGCAAAAATTAATTTTACACGCTCGTGAAGATGAATAATAAACAATAAGTGTAATTATTTAATATTTTAACTGCGCCTGTACGCGAGAGTCTGTAAAGTAGTATCCAACGCTTCCCTTGTATAAAAAAAAATTACCATTATTTAAGTAGAAGTGATTTATTGTAATGAATTTGTGGAGAAAACGAAAAGTGCATTAATATAAAAATTATTTAGTCATAATTGATTAATCTGATACGAACATTTTGGTGAGAATAAAGGAAAAAAAATAGTTTCTTGATCGTGAAACTGGAGAGTTTAATAGACAGTGCAATAACACTGAGAAAAAAAATGTTCTTTGCAACAAACAAATGCCCGAAATTCCTGTAGTTAAATTCGCATTAAATTCTTGTCAGAACGATATTTATTCTTCTAACAGGAATTATTGTTCTCACCGAGAATTATTTATTTTTTTATACTTACTTTGATTGGCAAAAGTATATTCTTTTCTCAGTCCACAACTCCGGTACCAGAATTTAGGCTGCGTTGTCTCCTAGACGTCAAGCGTCTTCTGGCCTGCCTGGAGTGCCTGGCAGATCCCCAATTCCTTCAAAAGTTGAATACATTCTCATCCTGAACGTTGATAGCTCGGGGGGTTCCTAAGGGGCCCTTAAATTTCTGCAGGAACCGAATGGACTCACCCTCGGTCGGATGACGGCCTCCAATTGTAAAACCATCCTTGAAATTGTCTCAGAATTCTTTCGACAGTCCAGCGTAGAAATACAATTTTTTGTAATTATTCTCTCGTCCTCTCCGATAACTCAGGAATTCTATCCATCTAATTTTTATTTATAAAACAAAATTTTCCCATTGGCACTGCCCATGTTTTTTTATATCGTTTCAATAATTCACGCATTCAAACTGTCCATTCATTCTGAATTTGTGGAGAATTGGAATTGGATACATCCGTTGATATTGATATCACAAAATACAAAATTTTTATTGTTAACTATCTTTTTACATTATTATTATCTCGAATGTGAAAATGGCTTAGTTCATCGTGAAAAAAAATAATTGGCATTAGTTGATTATTGAAATCAATTTGTCACTAATTTGTAATTTAATTAATTTGTTAATGATATTATAATTACGTCATGATGGCATTTATGAGTTGTATGGAGTGAGAGTAATTTGACTATAGGTAATGGTAATTCTTTGAATTAATCGTTTGAAAGTTAAGGAAGATTTCAATTATTGATCTATTCTCGTTTCTTTCGTTTGGTAACCAGTGGTTTTGGGAGATCCCTTAATATTCGTTAATGATTGGATTTTAATCCCCAATAATCCGTTGGAGATTGAGTTTTTTACAAAAAAACGTCGCTAATTAATTTTGACTTAGAACTCTATGAGATTTCCCTATAATAAAAATATTTCTGTATTCAAAATTGGACGAGAAAAATCCATTAACTTCCGCTCTTGCCTGGGCTAAAATATAAAAATAACTATACAAGGAAAAAAAAGTCATTAAATAACCTAGTGAACGCTAAACATTTACAAAAAGAGTGTAAAAATCCCCGACTCTTCACTCCTTAACATCTCCAATGCCATCCGGCAGAATAGCGAACATCGCTTCACTCTCCGGCAGGCAAGGCGAGTCATAGATTTTGCAGATTCTAGTCTCCCCCCTGCCCTTCCTCAGGTAAAGTCTAGTAGTGCTGGCGTGAGCGATGATGTTTCCCCCAATGGGTTTCTTCTGATCTCCCCCGAACATGCTGGCAGCCCCATCGACCTGGGCCACCACCTGATTGGTGATGACAACAGCCACTCCGTGCTCATCAGCAATTCTCAGGAGCATCCTCAAGAACCTCGCCAGGTGCATCTGCCGGGCCGACAATTCGCCCCTCCCCGAGAAATCAGTCCTGTAAAGTGCCATTGCACTGTCAACAATCAGAAGAGCATAACGCGACTCTGTCATCATAGCACTGGCCTGAATGAGCAGCTGACTCTGGTGATCTGTGTTGTAGGCACGAGCGCAGGCGACATTGTCCAGGACATTCTCCCCAGGTATGTTGTATTTTTGAGCTATTGCACTGAGTCTCTCGGGCCTGAATGTGCCCTCAGTGTCGATGTACAGGCATTTCCCCTCAGCTCCACCCATCTCAATAGGCAGCTGGCAATTGACAGCCAGACTGTGGACTAACTGGGTCTTGCCCGTTCGGAATTCACCGAAGATCTCTGTGATGGAGCCTGTCTCGATACCGCCTCCCAGGAGACGATCCAATTCTGTAGAGCCTGTGGAGAATTATGTTTAGTCATTTTATTTCATTGTTTCACACCCTCACAATCCTCTCAAACTCTCAACGTCTTCTCCTAGGCAATGGGAGATTCTTTTTATATAATAATTATAATTTATTCGTAATTTACCATCAAAGACGGTTTTCAGACTTTTAAAGGTTAGCAGAAAGTCTCTGGTGAATTGTTGAACAAATTTTTCTAACGAAAGTAATGGATATTTTAGCAAATCGAGGCAGATTAAGCTCGAGGAGGTAGTGATGAAGGTCTAGAAGAAGAAATAGATGAAAATAAATATTTGCCCTGAAGACAATTGACGAATATGTACTCGACACGGTTTACTGTCGACTTGCTGGTTTTGTTTGCTAAGTCGGGGGATGAAGAGAACATTTAGCACCTGTGGAGATGTAGACGATGTTCTGGCGGACTAGGTTCAACTCTGTGGCACTCTTGAAACCCATCACCACGAGTTTGGAGGCTTCGTGGAGGATTTTGTCGGCTTTAGCTTCGCTGATGCCCTTGATGGCGAGTAGCGCCTTCTTCGGGGAGTAGGCCACTGACTCCACTGTGTAGTAGCCAGCTTCCTTCAGCTTGGAGATGTCGCCTGGGGTGATTCCATTGCCCTGGGGGTGGAGTTTGAGTTCAGTGGGAGTTTTTTAATTGTTTTTCTTTCAAGAATTGGGAGATTCTGAATGAGTAGCCATATTTTTCGATAAAAAGCTCTAGCTGGACTTGATTTGGGAGAAGATAATGGCGCTATAAATAAATTATCTTCGTCTTCAGCGTCAGTGCACAATTTCTTAGAGAACAGTTAGATTTTTGTCAGTGTAAGATAGTTTATGGTTAGTTTTCGAATCATCTGTTGGAGCAAGTGAAGATATTCTTCTCTACAATTTTTCGTCTCAGTGGATTGGTGATTGTCGAGCTACTTTAGATCCCAATGAATAAATAAATAAATAAATAAATGAAAAGGTTTGCATCCCGCCAAAACCTCACCTCCAACGAAGTGATGAGTTTCGCCTGGAGATGAGAAGCATCGGCAGCATCATCCTCCACGGAAGCAGTAGCTGTAGTAGCCATTGCTGACATCCTCACGCACTCTCCTCAACTGTACAGCAAAAAAAATCAACTAAAAATCTCTGCACTTCTCCCAACAGTCTCAACACAAGTCTCGACACGTTCTGTTATTTTCAAAATGGTTGTTGACAGTTGATCCAAGGAAACCTCTCACCACGCATGCCACTTTCTGTGGCGTTCCCTGCTCACCGGATATGTCGGAGCGCACCCGTGTGATGCGTACGAGAACTAGGAGAGAGCGCGGTTAATGTTCAGTAGATTTGAAAATTTAGTTTGTTTCTGTTGGCGATTTTTTTTTCAATCGCTAAATATTCATGATTAGAA